>ML244792.1:120387-213219 GCA_005239495.1 Nicotiana undulata | reverse complement strand
CATTTAAAATCGGTCGCAATTTGGTCGGAAATTGCTAATTTGCGACCGATTTCGGTCGGAAACTACGGACGGAAAACACCTAAATTCTAGTAATGTATATTAACCAAAGAATATCTTCATAATGTTTAAAGGTAATGATGAAAGTGTAAAATTATTACCAATTTTGTGATGCAATAACTAAGAAACCTGATAAAAGGATTATAATACAAAATTAAGGTTTAATGCATATGACGAATTTAAATACAATAACTCCCGAGATTATCTAAACACTTAACTTTAATAGATCAATGAGCAATTATATATGACAAAAATCAAAGATGGTGAATAAGGAACATACTGGTTCTAACAAAAGTTAACCTGCAACATTAAAGAGCACACAAATATGAGGCTCCTGGTCTGTCAGCAGGTTGGAATCCACATATGAGATATGAGCAGCATAGGCGTATTCAAAGGAACCACACCATCGTGCCATATATTCACGGTCGGCGTGTTTTCTAAATGGAGTAGCTGATTTAAGGTAATATGTATGGAACATAATAAAATTTGCCCTGACAATATCAAATAATCCACAAGAAACACATTCTGCCCCAAAGTACTACAATGTTTAATTAGCTATATATGGCCCAAAAAATACTTAAGTGAAGTCTACAGTTGCAGCATATGTTAGTTGTGTATAACATGGCAATACAAAGGTCATGTACAGTTTTAAAAATTCTCCATATCAAGTTATCATGCTCCACACCTTCTACAGGACTTTTTACATTAATACTATGTAGGCGTTTGGTCATAAGAATTGTAAAATTCTAAAAAATGGTGAAAAAAATTTTCAAGTCAAAATGGTATTTGAAATTTAGAGTTGTGTTTGGACATAAATTTCAGTTTGGGTTGTTTTTTAAGTTTTGTGAGTGCAAATTTTGAAGAACAACTTTTTGGAGTTTTCAAATTTTCGAAAATTTCCGAAATGCATCTTCAAGTGAAAATTGAAAATTTTATGAACAAACGTTGATTTCGGAAAAAAGTAAAAAAAATTTGGAAAAAAGGAAAAAAAATCATGTCCAAACGGGCTCTATGTTTAACTTTAGAATTTTTCAAGAAATCGCATAATCAAGAAAATTTGGTTGCTAGCTATGATCAAAAGGACTGAACAGAAGACAATATTTGCAGCATAAACTAATCGAAGCAGATATACCTATTGCAGATACTGGTGAGTGAAATAAACTCTTCTCGAAAAAAGGGATTTCTGGCATAATGAATAAAACAAGGATGACGGGAGTATGGACAAAAACACCTTATTGTGCACTTATATAGACTGCATTGAGGAATGTGAAAAGGCTTAGTATGAACTTCGATCATATTATGCTGGAACTCCAACACGCGGGAAGCTCCAGCATAATATATCGGAGATCGGAGCACCTATGTATGAACTTCCTGTTGGGTTCGAAATAACATGGTGCATGCGAAAACTAACAATACAAAGCTTGGTGGGCGATAAATCATGACGACAAAAGAAAAATATACTAAACTAAGCATAATATTTTATAATGGTTTGATCAATTGATCTACATATGATAAAAGTAATATAAAAGAAGAAAAGCTATCGAGAGAAAAATCTCCCCCTAAACAAAACTCTTTAATGACTACATTGTGGATGCTTTTGTTGTTTTTCGTTTTGTGAGAAGTAGAGGTCCTTATTTATAGATGTGCAAAACTTGTATTCCAAGAAAAGTATAAGACATATTAAGGAGATTTAATCCTTTTAGGAGTCTTTTTCCATTCCTTCAAGAAAAAAGAGTCCTAATAGAATTAGAATTCAGAGCAAAATCCTAACACTTCCAGCATATTATGCTGGACCGGTATATTATGCTGGAACTCCGGTATATTATATTGGAACTCCAATGTAATATACTAGAGTTCCAGTATACTTATGCTGGAAGAGTGTTTTCGTTCCGTTTTATCTTTACATAAAAAGTGGCTAAATTTTGATTATTTTTTAAACTGTGGCTATTTTTGAATGACCACTTATAAATCTGGTTATTTTTTAATTTCTATCCATTGTAAAGCCTCAAACTAGGAATTTTTCCAGAAGTGTTTACAAGAACTCGTGGATAATCTGAGTTTGATAGGTTCTTAACAGTGGGCAGTTGAGCTTTCGCAGTCTGGTTGCCTTCTTGATCATGTAGTCTGCTAGCTTGTCAGTGAGAGACACTGCAGCCAATGTCTCTATGCAACATATGTTTGTCCATCAAAAGATGCAACGGGTTGTACATGCACCTGTTTTAACCTTGGCATATTCCATATCCCTGCCCAATAAAGGAAGGCTATGGTTAATGCACAGCCTCCGTTGTTCATAAAAGGAGGTAGTCTCACTACTTGTCATCTGCATAAGCTTCTCTTCCTTAGCTTTTGCTACACAAAAATCGTGCAGCATATCATGAATATGACATGTCCTGATTCCTCCAGTGGACGTTTTCTTGCTCACCATTATTAAGCTTCTACCAATGAGATCATTCAGTACACTTTCTGTAACAAGGTCTGAACTTTTTTCCTCTGTTCTGCACCAATCCCTCACCACGCCAAGTTTGAGAATGGAATTTTCTTCATCCTCCTGAAATGATACAAATAGAGAAGGCACGGCTGAGATGATCAGGCAAGTGCTTGTAGCTCAGTTCTATTACATCTAAGCACTTTGCACCGATGACAGTATCTTAATCTATACTTTCTGCAATTTTCTTCCAACTTTCCTCTTTTTTCTCTATCCCTGTCAAAATAACATCAACAACAACAACCCACTGAAATTTTACAAGTGGGGTCTGGGGAGGGTAGTGTATACGCAGATCTTACCCCTACTCCGGAGGAGTAGAGAAGCTGTTTCCGATCGACCCTTACACAATAAGATGAAAACGTGACATTGTAACAGTATATGCCTGTCAAAAGTAGTCTTTGCCACATTCTTGCAGTTTGTTCTCCTACTGCACATAATTCTGAAGGGCAAGTTGGTTTGTTGAACAACTTAATATGCAAAAGTTCCCGACTTTTCTCTTCAGAAAGAAAGCGAAGTTGGAGAAGATTAGGATTAATTTCGGCAGCCGTCTTGTTGTTTCGGCTGGTTAATAAAACCTTGCTTCCGTTTCCATCATCTGGGAAACATCTTTTAATGTCTTCCATCAATGTAGAGAAGGTACCTCTTCCTCATTAGAGATTTCCGCAAAGCATCTGCTGGATTATTCCCAAATATGCCACTATGCTGACAATTTACATTTTAGCATGTTGGGATTGAAATAATTTAGTGCATGTAGAAGCTAACAATGCAAAGCTGGTGGACAATAAATCAGACAAGAAAGAAAATATACTAAAGAATAGGACATTATAATGAGATTTGGTCAATTGACCTACATATAAAAACTAGTATAAAAATATAAAAATTATTGAGAGAAAAATATCCCATAAATAAGACTCTTTAATGACTACATTATGGATGTTATTGTTGTTGTGAGAAGAAAACGTCAATTTATAAAAGTACAAAACTTCCTCTGTTCCCTCGCCATACCTACCGTGCTATTGTCCTTTGTCCTTCACTCCTTATGATGTGTTATTACCCAATTTAGGATCATGACCGGCACTTAGGAGCAATTGCCCCCAGTAAGCCTCATCGGTATTTTACAGAAAATCAGACAGAGTTTTCCCTGTTTTTGGACTATCCCAAAAAATTTTCCTGTCTCAAATCAGCAACCAAACATCGTAATAGCAATTCAAATGACAATGACTTTATGAATTAACCAAATTAAATATCTACCTTTAATAGTCCAGCCACTAACAACTAGAATATACTACTTTATCTCCATAACCACGCCAAGTTTGAGATTGGAATTTCGAAATGATGCAAAATAGAGAAGCAAGGGTTTAAGATGATCCGGTAAGTGCTTGTAGCTCAGTTCTATTACATCCATGCACTCTTTTAAATTTATACTCTCTGCAATTTTTCTCCAACTTTCCTCATTTTTGCTTATCCCAGACAAAACTACAGCTACCAAAATCACCAGGAGAGGTAGTCCTTGACACTTCCTCGCTATGTTTTCTCCTACTTTATATAGGTCCGGTGGGAATTAATGTATGTTCCTTGAACAACTTGATTCTCATTAGTTCCCAAGTTTCATTTTCAAAAAGAAAACGAAGCTGCTCTATCAGGGTTTATTTCTGAAGCCACCTTACTGAGTCGGCTGGTTAATAAAATCCTGCTTCCATTTTCATCATCAGGGAAACATCCTTGTAAATCTTCCCATGTGTAAACACTCCATATGTCATCAAGCATCTGCTTGATTTTTCTCATTCTGCTTATTGCAGCTTTTAACTTGATTCAAAATTCCAAGCAACAACTTCCTCCTGTCATAAATTTGGGAAACACAAGACATAGATTGAACGTCAAAATGGTGTCTTATGTTCTCATCATGGTAAACTTAATTTCTTTGCTAGTGTAGTCTTTCCAAGACCAGGCATCCTACAATAGACACAATATAGATTAGTGTGTTTGCCTCATCGAGTTGTTGAAGAGGCAATTAACTAATTATGCATTCTGCCTGGTATGCTAGAGATATGCCTTTTGTCAAACTCATGCTGTTGCTTCACAACTTTCTCCAAGAATGATCTTAGCAGCTTCTGCAATAAGATGCTTGAAAACAGAATCACACTTGCAATCTTGCAGCTCTTTCAGATATATAGTCTAAGAGGGAGTCAATATATCCTAATCCATTTATCCCGGGGAAATTACATGTTGATGGCACTGGAGCTCTCAAAATAACGTCTTTTACGTCCATGACATGGTCAATCTTTCGTAACAAGTCAGAAAATACCAAGTTAACTTCAGCTGCTTTGTCATCGGAAAAAGTGTAAGCAACAGACTTTACATCAGCAATAAGATCTTTAGTGCATATCACCCAATTTCCCTTGGTCATCATATATATCATCAGGCGGATAAATAAGCAAAGTTAGCAATTCTTTTTGATGCTTGGAAAATGCTTTCAGTTTGATCCTTCAAAGAAGGAAGCCTCAAAGAACATGCCCCACCATTTAATAACTCTTGAGTGATCCTCCAAGAGAAAATGAACGGAATCTTCAACAAATTTTACTACATCCTGGTTGTACTGGATTTTTGATTTGATCAAACATCATAGAGCTCCTATATAAATTTTCGCGACTTGGGGCCGGCTCAATGGGTTTGATCTCTTGCAAAGCGTGTTAAGCCAGTTGCCTGCAGGTAACATATGTAAGCAGCATTCCGAGTGACAACCTCCATATGATTAAAGAGAATTCTTGATTTCTCTAGTTCCATGCTTGCATCTTTTATGAATCCGAGCAAGGTTTTGAGATACTTTAGGCTTTCTTCAAGGACTTTAAACTCTTTCTTCAGAAGATCAAACTGTTTTTTGAAAAGATCCTTCACATTCAGAAGAATGTACTCAATGAATTTCTGAAACAATGGACTGCATTGTAAAGGAGCCTTCCTGGATCCAGTGAAAGGAGAAACTCATAACCTTCTTTGACTTCAACAGAAGATGAGTCTGGATAATTGCTTTGTTCTTCCTATGATGACCAAAAAGCTGCAAGAATAAGTTTGTTTGTTCAAAAGTCTATTGATTACCTTTGACAGCATATATATAGTGAGCAAGAAAATAACAAAAGTAACAAGTAATGAACAAGAGATTGGGAGACTTGGGTGCATCCGATTTCTTTTTTAGTCAATTGTTTTAGAGCTCGTTGGGTGAAGATTATTGTAAATAACTGATAAGCTTTAAATGCTGAAAAATATCTTTTAAATGTTGAAAATTTTATAAACAAAACAGTTATGTGTTTGGATAGAAGTGCTAAAAAAATATTGATAAGCTATTATTTGTTATGCTACGTCTTAATAGTTAACACCATAGGCAAACCATAGTGTAGTGTACTCTTAATTTGAGTAATTAATTCTTTAAACAATTATTTGTAACAAAATAATGTCAGATACACCACAAAGGGTAAATATAATACAACAACAATAAAATATCTAGTATACTCTCACAAGTGGAGTCTTGGAAGGATAGTATTTACGCAGTCCTTATCCCTACCTTGTGCGAATAAAAAGACTGTTTCTGAAGGACCCTCTACTCAATAAACAGCTCCTCTTCAACCAAGAAATGAAAAGTGACCTTAGTTGCTCCATACTATGTTTTTTTTTGGGGGCAGAATTCATATAGATCGTGTATATGTCAAAGTAATGGCAAAACTTCTTCAAAAATGGTAGCCCACATGTACTGTTTTTTTGTTGTTTAAAGTAACTTTTTCTTCAATCATTGACATTTGGTGGGCCAAATCTATTAGATAATTTTTTGTCAGAAAAAAACTAGTGCTGTCACTACCCCAGAAACAGCTACTCCACTTGTTAGAAAGGAATCGAATTCCAACATTTTCACGCAACAATAAGATAAGGAAAATGAAGAGACCAAAAGAAAGCAACAAAAGAAAGATAGATTTCCCCTATATTGACTATGCATGCTTTCGTTAAGGGGGGCGAGAAGAGGCGGACCACAATAGTCTTGAACCGGCAACATGGGACACATGTCATCAATTTAATCAGTATCGCCAATGCTCCTTTCGAAAGGATATTTGCCAGTCAGGTCACTTGTCATATAGTAAAGTCACGTTTATCTCAATCATTTACATTTATATGAAGACAGCTATTATCAATTAATCAGACTTACCTGGCCACTTAAAAAATATATTTTTGGAAGACTTGTTCTATTTGAGTCAACACCCTTAATACTAACGAAGAACATATATAATAAGGTAGTACTTGATGTTAATACTAAGAATGCAGATGGAGGAGATTTCATTTGAAAGCCTTGTTTCCGAATACCTGTGGGAGACCAATGAAAAAGATTTGGTGGCTGTGTCAATGTTCGACTTGATGTTTCACAAGGATCCAAATTCCTTTGCTCTTAAAGTTGATGCTGGTTCTTCACATGATGACATTGATTTCCGTAAGAAATGTGCTGCTCTCTTTTTCGCGTTGGTTAATGACTTTTGCCTTTGGAAAAGTTTAAGCTTTTCAACTCAATCCATTTTAAAGACCAATCTCCTTATGCGTCTCAAGCTCGAACAATCAACATACATCAACAACATGCTCTCTCGAACCATTTTGGAACTAGCTGCTTCACTTCTGCCCGATGACAATTGGCCTGAATTATTGCCATTCTTGTATCATTCCGTCACTGATCCCAGTTCAAACAAGCTGTTAAAAGACTCAGTTTTCGCAATATTTTGCCTTCTAGGTGATAAGATTGGCGAAAAAATACTTCCTTGGGTACGAGATTTGCACTCTTTATTCCTTAATACACTGAATGACGATAAACTCGATCTCAATGTGAGGATCGTGGCCATGTTTGCTGTGTACAACTTCATTCAGTGCACACCGAGTTCATATGGAAAGGAGCGGTTTCAGGATTTACTGCCAGGGATGATGAAAACGCTGTCTGACACATTAATGACAAATGGGGAAGATCAAGGGGCAGCACACGCCGCGCTGGGTGTTCTTATACAGTTGGCGAAGAATGAGCCTAGGTTTTTGAGGCTGCAGCTAGTGGAAGTGGTTAATACCATGTTTGAGATAGCAGAGGCTAAGATTTCGGAAGAGAAGACAAGGCGTTTGGCAATTGAGTTTCTGTTAACTTTGGTCGAGGCGAGGGAGAAAGTCCCCGGTATGATGAAGAAGCTGCCACGGTTTATTGACACTTGTTTCACAATGTTTTTGAATTTGATACTGAATATTAAAGATGAACCTACTTGGCATACTGCTGAGGGTGCAGAGATAAACGACCACATTAATAGATACCGGGATCGATGGACAGTGGACAGCTACCTTTATGGTGCCATCTGTTTACGCCGGTTTTCTAAAGCATTAGGTGGCAACACTATTGCTCCTATTGCCATAGAGCAGCTGACTTCTTACGTGGTTGCACCTGAGTGGGAGAAACGCCACGCAGCTCTCATGGCACTTGCTCAAATTGCTAAAGGTAGCTCAAAGGTACAACTCTTTTTCATTAATTAGTGTATTCTTCATGGGATTAATTTGTAGCATTTAAGAGGGTGCTATTTCGCTAGGATATAAGATTGTTTGCCCACATGCCCCTATTTGTTGTAGTTTAATTTTCTTAGGATGTTAAGCTTGAACCCATGGTTTCTCTGTTTATAGGTGATGATGATCAAGTATTTGGAGCAAGTAGTGAATATGGTCCTGCATTCTTTTCGAGATCCTCATCCTCGAGTCAGATGGGCTGCTATTAATGCAATTGTCTATTTGTCGACTGACTTCTGTCCAGATTTGCAAGATCAATATCATAACCAAGTATTGCCAGAATTAGCTGCAGCTATTGATGATTTTCAAAATCCTCGAGTGCAGGTTTGACCTATGGTTATATCATAATAGCAGCTATAAATTAACTTTTTTATTATTGATAGAAGTTAGTAGGAGGGTAAATTTTAAGCCTGAAAATAGCGTCGTGTATTTATGGACCAAAAGGTGGACAAAGGTTAATTTTAAACCATTTACTAAACAAAAGGGATAGCTTTGGCCCTTTACAGAATAGAGTTTGAAGAATTCCTAGTGTAAAGATTTGGTACAGCTGTGTCATTGCTGCTTCATTCAGTTCAAAATACCTACAATGTTACTCATGTTACTCTCTTTTCGTTTTCATAGGCATATGCAGCTACAGCTGCCGTGATGTTCCTACTTAAACCTAAAGAGCCAATAAGCTCTTCCCACATTGATGGAATACTTAACAAACTGCTTGTACTTGTACAGGTATGCAAAGATAGATTTGTTATAAAGGTATAACGAGTCTTAAGAGATTCATTGTTGTTGTCTGAAATGCAGAATGACAAACAAATGGTTCAAGATGAAGCATTATTTGCATTGGGTAGTGTAGCTTATTTCTATAAGGTATTACCTACTTGCATTTATTTTTGACTCAATTCTGTTTCTACTTATGTTGTAGCTAATGATGACTAATATATTACTTCAACAGGAGCACTTTCAAAAGTACTATGATTTTGTAATGCCATATTTAAAAACGATCCTGGTAAATGCAAGTGATGAATCTAATCAGATGCTTCAAAGCAAAGTCTTGCAGTGCATAAGCAACGTTGCGCTTGCTGCAGGCAAAGAGAAATTCAGAGATGACTTGAAGCAGGTCGTCTCCAAACTATACTCGGTGCTTCTCTTTGCATATGCGTGCGATGTATTAGTGCTATGGGAAAAACTTATCTACAGTACCGGTATTTATACCATGCCACAAAAATTTATCATGGTTTATTAGGTGAAAATATATGTCAATTAACCATGATTAAGTGAAAAGTGTGCTTAAATGGCACATGTCATGTGCTCATTGTTTTGGTGTAAACATAATATTCATTGTGAGTTCTTTTCCGCAATATAATGCCATTGCAGATGGTATGACTTTTCTCTCGTTTGCATTTGCTATGCTTTGTCGGATGGCTTTTCCATAGACAAACCATATTATTGATTACACCTATTTGAATTACCACTTTCTTCAACTGTTGGGATCAATGACTAATGCCTCATATATTTCTCCTCCTAGTTCTGCATCTCTCTTGGCATTCTTTTCTTCTCTTATCCATTCATTCATTTCTAAACGCGGACCTTCCTTTCTATATGTTTTGTTATATTAAAGGTTATGGAAGTTCTTAAGTACTCCTTACAAGAATCACATATGACAGAGTATAAAAATATTCTTCGCTGTCTAAAGGTAAGTGTTAATCATTTGGTTTTACAGGCTCAGAACTTTTTATTAGATTAACCTCTCAATCTTTTCTAGATTTCACTGCAGGCATCGTACGCGATTTGTGTGTGCATTGGGAAGGAATTTCTTCCTTACATGAGTATAGTCATGCCATATGCAGTTGAATGTGCTCAGCTTAAGCCCGATAAGACTGTATCCTCAGATAAACTATATGATAGGTAAGTTTGGTTTGGATTTTTCATTTATCATCTTGCCATTATGGTCTCTACAGATGCCTCCTGCACCATTCATTTCCTCCATATTTCTACTACCGTCAGTGTTTATTTTCATCCAGTTCGGAGAAAGACCAATAACCAGCCTGCATATAGCTTCCCAACTTGTAGGCCATTCATTATTCCCTTTATAATTGAATACCACCCATTTCAAGAAGAACAAAATCTGATAAGTCGTACGCTTAATGGATAGCTTGGAGGATCCATACTTAATAGCACACCTGGACTTCCATATCTCCCAACAGATAACAACATGAGTGATTCTCAAAATAATTCGGGCTACCAGGGATATCTTGCTTAAGTTTCACATTTTGCAGTTTGCACAATGTCATGTTTGGGGGTGAAATGATATGCATCTATGGAAGTGACCTCCTAGAAGGGAAATCAATATTTTGCTCGGCCCTTGAAATATATGCTCATGAATTGGGGGAAGATTTTTACCCATGGATTCGCCAGGTTGGCATGATAACATGAACGATCACTAGTACATTTACTTTTCTTCATGTGTTGTTAAGTGGATTCAAACTTAACAGGTGATATTTATGTCTTAAACCCTGAAACAGGCTGCTTCAATTTTAATTCCGCTTCTGAAATTCTATATCCACTCTGATGTCAGGGAATGTGCTAGTCATGGTAAAAAATCTCATGCTTTCATATGGTTTCCAATTTTTTTTTCTTTAACTTATCGGATTTCTAATGAGATATTGTTTTAATCTGTGGTGGTTAAGCAATGGTATCCTTGTTGCGTTCTGCTAAACTGGCAGTAGAGAAAGGGACTGCTCGAGGTGGAAACAAGTGGTACTTCAAGCGGTTGCCTGGCCGTATAATGTTGGCTTTGGGGGACGCATTGTATTCGGTTGCCTTCAACACATCAATATTTACAGTTTCTTTTTCCTGTTGGGAAAGGTTTGAGCTCCATTTATCTGAACATGGAGAAAGTGACACTTCAATTACTATTGCATGCAGGAGCCTGAGACAAAACTCTGTGAAAAGATATTGCAGGAATTGAATAATTGCCTAAATGTATGTCAGGTTATGATGGTTTCTTTACTTTGCAGGAATTGACTCTATGCAGTTTCTTTTTCTATAATGGCATTGTGCTATTTTTGAGCTTTTTATGTCAATTATGATAAGCAACACACTCGTCCAAGCTCGTAAGAATGATAGTGTAAAATAGGACAACCTTGTACATAGAAAGACCTGGAGACAAGAGTAATAACTTGCATCGAGTAAGATCTTCTGGGAAAAGTAAAATAGGATCGGCAGACTTGGTCATTTCTTAGTCTGTGCGAGGGCGCATGCAGAATTAATAGTTATTCCTACAAAAGACATACTTGGACCGTAACAAAATGCTTAAGAATTGAAACGTGGACTAGAACTTACCATAAATCCTATATTTACAAAAGTTCCCTTGACATGAATAGGTAAGACTGACAAACAGATCATTGACTCCATAGGGAAACTTCATTCCAGTATATCACTGCTAAGCCACCTTATGAAATGTTTCATGATTACTGTTAAAGCAAGAAACAACACTAGTTTTAGAAATTATGTGAGTTAGAATTGCAAGTTTTCACTTCTTATGGTCCTTTTTGTGTCTTCCTTCAGATCGGTGGAACACTTCTCAATGAAGATCAGGTTCATAGAATCACAGATGGGATAAAGCACGTCATTATAGAAAGTTCACGTAGAAAAGGAAAACTCACAGAGAGAGAGAAAACAGAAGACTTTGATGCTGAGGAAGCTGAATTGCTGAGGGAGGAAAGAGAGCTAGAAGAAAAAGTATTTTATAGGGTTGGTTGCATTTTGTTGACATTGATCAAAACCTTCAAGGCTGCTTTCTTGCCTTTCCTTGATGAGCTTTCCTCACATCTAATGCCTATGACAGTGAGTTTCAGCTCATGGTAACCAATGACGTTTCGATCCCCTAGGTTGTTTTCCACCAATATTTCTCATTGTTCTTTTTTCACTGCTTGAAAGGGCAAGGATAAAACAGCTCAAGAGAGAAGTGCATGTGTAAATATCTTTAATAAACTTGTGGAGGAATGCAACGAATCAGCTCTAAAGTAGGTCTATCTTTATGAGTTTTTTCTTAAACAAGGTCACAATTCTGATAGTTACTTTCTGTTCAAACCAGGTATTATAATATATGTCTTCCTTTTCTTTTGGACTCAAGCAACGACGAAAATCCAGTTCTTAGAGAGGTTTGTGCATCCTGGTGGTTGGGATAGTTTTCAGTCATGTGACATTTGCTGTATGATTCATCCAAACACCCATTTGATGTCATGTTCAGAATGCGCTTAATGGACTTGGGCTTTGTGCAGAATATGGTGGTTTAGTTTTCAAACCATTTATCGGAGGTATGATATCGTTGAATGTGATATTAAGATTCTATTCATCATGGGGAAGTGGACGAGAGTGATTATATTTTTGTATTTACTAAATCTCATGACGTGATTCAGAGGCTCTTTCAAGGATCAATGTTGTGATAACACATATACATGCTCTTGAACCTGAGAATGAACAGGCATATCATGATGCTGTTTTTGCACTTGGTCAGATATGTCAGTTTCATCGGGAAAGTATCGACTCCACGCAGGTGTTTTTTTGGGAATCCCATTAACAGTTTTAACACTTGCAATGACCAGCTCGCCATATCAGGATTTTGGCAAAACATGTCACTTTTATTCTTCCAAGATTTCTCATTCCAAATTTTTTTGGTAGATTATTCCGGCTTGGTTGAATTGTCTGCCTATAAGAGGTAACATGGTTGTTCACGACCAGCTCTGTTCAATGCTCGAAAGGTACTGTACTGGATTAGTCTGCTCTAGTTTTTATCATCATCTGCTCTTTACTTTACTTTTCAGATGTTATTTTTGTTAAGGCTAAGGCAGATTACAAGATTATTGGTAGTTGTTAATTGCTATGATTTTGTCTATTTTTCCATTCACACCAGCTGAAGTTTGCAAACTCTAACATGTTGTCTCTTAAATCACTTTTTAGCAAATTTTCTCGCTTTGCAGGTCAGACAGAGAACTTTTGGGCTCCAAATATGAGCACTTGCCAAAACTTTTGTCAGTTCTTGCAGAGGTTATTTCTATATGAGAACCTATAGATGCCAGATTGAGTTGTTCATTTGTTCCTGATATAAATGTTCTCAACTCTAATTCTTATATTTTATCTATCAAGATGACTATCTCATAATTAACTTGGAGCCACTTAATATGTTTAGGTTTTATGTGGTGGAAAAGATTTTGCTACTGAAGAAATGAAAAAGCGAATGATTAATTCGTTGAGAAATGTTCAGAAAACAGTACCAGGAGCCACCTGGGCATCGGCGTGGTCATTGCTATTGCCTCAGCAGGAGATGGAACTGGAATTCATTCTAAGATGCTAACTTGTCATCAGTACAATCAGTGGCAAAGTAAATTGATCGAAAATTGCGCAAATTAAATAGGGTAAAATAATTCTCTTGACAAAAGGGAAGATGCTAGTGGAGTGGCAAATGTGGCTTAAAAATTGTTTTAGCTTATAGGTTCAAATCCAACCGTGGCATTCTTGAAATTTTCTGATTTTCTAACTCCACAACTGATTGCCATGAAGCTATGATTTCTGCAACTTTTGTGTCCTTCAAATATTTGACCAGTCTAACACGCATTCCTAAGTAATATTACTAAGGCTCGAATTATCTTCCTTGCGTGGTTTTAAAGCTTTTTGTTCTTGACTTCTCATTAGATGTTTCTTGGCTTCCTTTACCTCCTTTTTTTCCTCATAACGATTACAACTACCAATACAAGGACCCCATTTTTCTAAATAAAGCTAACAAAATTGGTAACTACACCAACAAGTCATATGCATACATCCCTCATTTTTCTGAACAACGTTCTTAATTACATTAAGGACACTTCTTAGTAAAAGCCAAAACCAAATTCGTATTTTTAGATTCCGCAGGGTTTCTAATTCTCCACTTAGCTATAGTCTCACAATTAATCGGGCGATGACTTTCGTCTAAGCAATTCCATCAGAAACCATTAAAACAATCACAAATCACATCATAACTTTCACTTCCAATTCCGCCGCATATTCACGACACCACTTAATCTTCCTTTTTTCGACATAAGATCCAAGTAAATAATCATAATACTTCAATCTATCTTTTCTGAGGCTAACTTATGTAACTTTTGTCAGATTTCGAGATGTGGGCCCGGGGGCGAGATTGAGTCGAATTCGGGATTTTAGCCTAATTTGATAGTTTTTCATATGGAATTCATTCTGTTAGCGTATATTAATGATAATATACTGATTTTGATTAGATTTAGAGAATTTGGAGGTCGAGCCGAGAGGCAAGAGCATTGCGGGCTAGAGTTTTAACCGGTTTGAGGTAAGTAACGATTGTAAATCTAGTCCTGAGGGTATAAAATCCCGGATTTCGTATCATTTTACTATTTTGAGGTGATGCACATGCTAGGTGACAAGCGTATGGGCGTGCACAGTTGGGGATTATGACTTGGTTTTTCCCGTAGCAACTGTAGAGTTGCATATTTTGCTTGAAACTGTATAATATCTATGTGTTTTAGAAAGAATTTCTATAACTTGGGTTGATAGCCATGGTTGGGCCTTGTGCCAATACTGTGTGGACTCTCAGGGGCTTTTTTCTTACTATCCTCTCACTGTTTTGATTGAAAATCTATACTCAGTCATGATTAAACCTGTTTACTACATAACTCAGTTTAATTACTCTGTTTTGATGCATATAAATGTTATTTGGGCTGAGTTCCCTGTCTTTACTGAATTGCTTGAGTGGCTTGAGAGGTATATGACTGAGTGAGGCCGAGGGCCTAATTTGTGAGGATATTATATGAGATCGGGCTGCACGTCGCAACATGTTTATTATAGGCCAAGGGCCTGAGTGATTTATGCCATGACTTGGCTTGATATTTTGCTTCGGCTGAAGGAGCCCCTCCGAAGTTGGTACACACCCCCAGTGAGCGCAGGTACCTACTGAGTCCGAGTGACGAGTGACTGGGAGGCATGAGTGATGGCGAGGTATGCTCGAAGGGTTGTTACGAGTGATTGTGAGGTATGCCCGAGGGGCTGTTTATGAGTGACTGTGAGGCTTGCTCGATGGCTGTTTATGAGTGATATTTTGCTCGAGGGGCTGTCTATGACTTCATTATTTTCGCTCTATTTTACGTTGGGCCTCTATTGAAACTGTTGAAAAATATCTTTAAATGATTTTCACCGAAACGGGATTTTTACGAGATGATTTGACTCAAACACTGATTTGAAAACATGTTGTTTCACTGAAATTTCATACTATGATCTTTATGTGTTTTACTGCACGTCACTACTGCTCAGCCTTTATTTATGGTTGTTACTTACTGAGTTGGCATACTCACGTTACTCCATGTACCTTGTGTGCAGATTCAAGTGTTCTCTAGACACGGTTGAGGTTGTTGGTTATTTCTGACGCAGATTCTCGGAGATTGCAAGGTAGTTGCATGGCGATCGCAACCCTGCTTTCCTCCTCCTTTATCTTCCCTTAGTTGTACTTGATTAATCCCATATTATGTTATTCTTGTTGTTTTACGGACAGTTGTAGTAGATTTCTCATGACTAGTGACACCTGATGTCGGACCTTTATTTCCACATTTTTCTTTGATTTGAATTTCTTATGAAAGATTTATGGTTAAATAGATCGAAAGTAAATTCTTGAAATGAAATATTGCGATGTTTTGGATAATGAGTTGGCTAGCCTAGTCCCACGATAGGCGCCATCTCGGCATGGTAGTTTGGGTCGTGACAAGCCTTGTCTTCAAGGGCTTCATAATCTCTTTCCCACTGCTCAATCTCAGTTCTTAGTTCCTCTTTCTCATTCAAGGCAGCATCATAAGAAGCCTGTAAGGAGGCAAGAGACCTCTCTAAAAATTGAACTTTGTTAGAAGACGCTCGGAGATCTTCTTGAGTTTGGGTGAGCGTTTGAACGAGCTCCCCGGCGTAAACTTTTTTCTGGTTCAGCAGTTCTTTCAAGCTCCTAATTTCTTCAGTGGCCTTGGAAAGCTGCTCAACAAATGAAGACTCGAGAAGGTCTTCATCTTTGCTTGCATGATTGGACGAGGCTTTCTCAATTACCAACTCTGCTGCCATTACTTTCACTTGCTGCTCCAAGGTACACTTTTCTTCCGCTAAGACTTCTTTCTCAAGTTGAAGACCTTCGAACTGCTCTTTCCAGTTGTCCGCCTCAGTGTGATAATCATTCATTAGCTGCTCTGTGTGGACGATCCTTTTTATCATCTCTGTGCCAATGAGGTGGATGTGCACAATGAAAAAGAAAATGAGATACAGATGAAAAGGAAATCACGTGCAATATAAAAAAACTAAGGCTTATACCTTCAAAGATGAATGTACGATATCATTCATCCACATTAAAGAACTGTGGCTTTCCAATTTTGAGTTCTCAACTAGGCCAATCAATGGTTTCAGCCATACATCAGCTTGGCCAGATTTCTTCGGAAGATTGCCATCCTCAGGAACCTCGATGGTAAATTATTTCATTACCCTACTATTACTAGAGCAACCAACTTCAACATGAGAAATTGTAATAGTAGGGAAAGTCGAGGGAGTCAAAATAGCCACGGGCGGAGTAGTAGCAGCAGCAACAGGTGCAGGGAACTGAGGACCAACTTGATCAAACACAGGAAAAGAGGCAAGAGGAATTTTCTCAGAAACAAAGTCGAAGTCTTCATCATCAAACGCACAAGAAAAGAGATGTTCAGTAGAGTCACGGGGTACAACAAGCATTTATTCATCAAAACTTGCTAAGGTAGCACCTTCAGGCTCGTGCATGGGAATAGAATTGGGAGGAGGAGTAGATTCGTCATCCGAAATGACACGTCTCCTAGCTCGAGGCTTACGAACCAACGAGCCTGCATCCCGTTCCTCTTCACCCTCGGGGCTGTGTGCTCTATCAGCTTTTCTTTTTGATGAGGAACTCAAGATAATCTCTTGAGCCATCGACAAAGAGAGTCTCAAAACAGCAATCGATGCGGTACTCACACCGCGAATGGGAAACCCTAGTAAATATAGAAGTTAGTAAGTTCCAAAATAAGTATGGAAGCAAGGTGGAAAGTGGAAGAGAAAGATACCATGAGTCTTCACTTTCCATCCAAACTTGTTATAAAGGTATTTCCAGGACATTTCTTCCATAGGAGCAACGATTAACAATTTTTCTACACAACCATGGAAATTTGGAATCTCCTCAACAGTTTCCATGGTTACCGAAAAAGAAAAATAAGACAGTTATGAGATTGCAAGTTCTTCAAAAAGAAAAAGAGAAATAAAAAAAAATCTAAAAAAGGAACTTACGTGCAAAGTTTCACTTTTCTGGAAAATGAATGTTCTCTTCTCCCACTAAACCACTTGTGGGAGCAACAACAAACCAAGCATACCAACCACGATCCTTGTCATCTTCATGGCTCACCAAAACCCTCTTACAGGAGGCCACGAGAGTAAACACCCCAGAACAAAATAACTTGGGGGAGTAAAGATGAATCAGATGATAAAAGGTGAAGGGTAAAGAGGCTAAGTTTGACAAGTAACTAAGGCATGCCATAACCCTCCATACAACAGGATCAATCTTTCCTAAACAGACGTTGAAGAAACGACAAAACTCAATGATGAATGGGTCAACATGTGGTCTAAAACCCAATGTAAAGGGATATGTATACACAAAAGAATAACCAGCTCTGAATAAAGTGATCCTTTGGCTTGCATTAGTGACTAAAATTGGGAAATCAAATTTCCAGTGACAGACTCTCCGCACAAGAGAAATCAAACGCTCAGTAATCTGGGAAGGGTAAACATCAGACGATCATGAGAAGTCATGGAAGTAACTTGATTTCTAATCAATTCTCTATCAGTAAAGAAGGAAAGCTCGGCGAGAATAATCTCATCAATAGTTGGTTCACAACGCGATTCACTAGAATCCCTAATTCTAGCAGAAGATCTATGTGAAGAAGAAGCTCTAGTTCTAGAAGATGACGGGGTAATAGTACTAGGTTGAGAAGAGGAACCACAGATAGAAACATACCCTAAACTACGTAACCTGCCACCTCTTCTACTTCTGATGGGAGCAAACAAGGGGGAAGTTCATCTATTATAACAACTTTGCGAGGATCGGGATTTGAGTAAGACATAGCTGTATAAGAAGATGATACGTGATGATGAACAAGAGCTATTGTGGATGAAGAACACTGTAGGAAGTTTTTCGTAAAAGAAAAGGCAAATGAGGTATTTATACGAAGAAACAACCTTCATGGAAAGGTGGTCATGGAAAGGTGGTCATGATGGAAACGTCATAATGAAACAGTCACTTCGTGACTGACGCAGCCGCAATAAAGCCCTAAAACTCGTTGAAGAGTTGCAGAGCCAATCTATGAATGCCATGTGTCACATGCATTAAATGGAAGTGACATACGACGCGTTGATTCTGAATAAGATACAGTGGTACTGAGAAACGGCGGCAAACAATTCCTGCCATAAATGTGATCCACTTCCCAAACATTTGGTTGCTGAATAATTGGTAAGTGGGGGGACTATCTATATTGATAAAAATAAATATTACACGTAGAATTAAATATGTGGCTGATATGGAAAGACATGTGGACCACTAGAAACGCGCCAACTAAAAGATGCATTGAAAGAGACACGAGTCGTAACAGAGATGAGAAAATCACCCACGAGATGAAAAGATATGGTCGCTCGAGTCTAATTAGTTACATGAAGAGGCACCAACGGAATGAATCAAGACAGTAAAAAAGAAAGATTCGTGATTTTTCAATTAATGGGAGTGAATGATTACAAACTTTACTTAAACTTTCTGTAACAGTTACGATTACCAATTATAAAGTCTCATTAATGTCATTAATATTCATAATGATTCGGTCTTAAAAGGGAAATACGTTGTACTCATAGGCTCCTATATAAAGGAAAGAGATGTCATTTGTACAGACACATTCTGATTATTATTGAAATATAATTACTTTCTTGTGCTTTCAATCGATTACTTTGCCATTGTTTATTCTAATTTCTTATCTTGTTATTGAGAGAATATTGAATTTCTTGGTTATCAATAGCCCGAATACTTCTAAAAATAGGCTTTGCCTGAGAATCTAATTCTTTGGTTAAACAACATTCCCAACATTCCTCACAAAAGGATGTTTACAAGCAGCAAAAGCAATCTTTTCAAAAGGATATTCCTCAAAACAAATGCCATAAGTCAAACGATTAGAATCCGAAGACCTTCTTTCTTTCAAAGAGTTTCGGCTTCTTTTTCAGAAATACTCCAAATATGTGATACTGAAACTAATATTAAAAGGAAGAGATAATAAAACCCTAGAGAAATCCGTAGGGCTTTTGGAGGATTTTAGAAGAAAACGCCTAACGAAATTTGTAGGATTTTAGAATTCTAGACCTGTTTACCTAGCAGAAGTAGGAAGCTCTAATTTTTCCTTTTAAAAAAAAATATAATGTTTAGTTTGTATTTTTAAAGTCGGGTGAAGTGCCTAAAGTTCTTGAATTGTAATATACCACATAGTAACCAACAAGCACTTTGGCCCCTAATGTGCCATTTCTCAACCCAACTTGATTACCCCTTACTAGACACCGAGTGGGAAACTAATATATTATATATTTTCTATTATATAGAAAAGGAAAAATAGTTGATCAAGGGCATATATTGTGACGACCCAAATTCCCAATCTTAGGGATCGTGATGGCGCCTAACACCACACTTGCTAGGCAAGCCAATGTTAGAATCCGTGTAACAATTTTTCCATGGTTATAGTACTAAAGCATGAATAACTAAATTTAAAAATGAATTAAATTGTCATAACTTTCATAAATTCCCAAACAGTCTAAATTATCATAACTCCCATGATCTCAAAATCGAATAAAATAATAATAATAATAATAATCCACTAGACGAAAAGAATTACGAACTACTTGAAAAATAAACTCTATGACTACCCCAGGGTCTGGTGTCACAAATCCACAAATGACTAAGGAATACTACAAAGAATGTCCGAACGAAATAGTGAACTGTTCTGAATGAATATAAAACAATGTATATAATGTAGGAGAAGACTCTCGGATATCTGTGAACGCCGGCAGATGTACCTCGTGTCTCCAACGCGATCATGTAGTCTGCCTAGAATCCTCTACTGTTGAAAAGCGCCTGGATCTGTGCAAAAAGAGCACAGAGTGTAGCATCGGTACAACCGACCCCATGTACTGAGTAAGTGCCGAGCCTAACCTCGGCGAAGTAGTGACGAGCCTAGGTCGGGCTTCAACAATATAATATATAACATCATTTAATACTAAAACTAGAAGGAAAACCAAACAATGAAATAATAAAACTTGCCACGAAATAGAATAGCTCAGCTATAACCAAATCTCAATAACTCTTCAACATTTCCGATCTATCTCTTTAAATAAATTAGTATGAGGGTATTTTTAAAAGAATAGTAAAAATATTTGTCTCGTCCTTTCACACTTTTGTTTCCCTTTTTCGTTAAAAATCAGTAAAAATATCAATATAAATATCCTCCATTATCACTCCTTGTTTCGGCGTGCAACCCGCTCCCACCTGTCCTCTCTTATTGCTCCTCCCTAAAACATCTCCCTTATTACTCATGTTTCGGCATGCAACCCGATCCCACCTGTCCTCCCTTATTACTCCTTGTTGCAACGTGCAACCCGCTCCCACCAGACATATCATAGCAAATAAATTCAAAGTTTCACAAGTCAGGCCAAGCCTGTCACAATACTTTCGTTTCAACAATTACAACCGATACACTGCATTTATCTCATAACTTCACCAATAACCTCGAAATCATGAAACCAACAAGAATCTCACAGTATATATACGTTTATTCCATAATCGGAAACAATACCAAATCTCTCAGCCAGGTGTACATCACAAAGGAGCCAGCTTAGTAGCCAATACTCTTTCAAATAGGTACAAAGATAACCAACAACAACTCAACAACCTAAATAGTCATTGAAACACAGTAAACATATAACAGTTAAGTCAATAAGAAATTAAGTGGGGAACGGGAAAGAGGATCATGCTTAACAAATATTTGGGTGGTGCATAGGTACTCGTCACCACACCTATACACCACACCCATGCAATCCACGTAGCAAACAAGCGGGGAGTCCTATTCCCTCAAGCTAAAGTTAGGCCAAATTTCAATGTTCTTAGATTTGTCACGACCCCAAATCCTAACAGGCCGTGATGGCGCCTATCGTGGAAGTAGGCTAGCCAACCATCACATTACTACGCATTTGTTCGATTATAATAAGTCACAGTTCAATAATAATAGCAACGTAGCAAAAATAGTAATTCATTTAAGTCTTAGCGCCCCAATAATAGTCTAGATAACTCTAAACAAAACCTCCCAAGACTGGATACAACATGGTCATAAGCATCTACGAATAAAATAAACTCTACTAATATCTCAATATAGTATAGGAATGAAATGCTAAAACTAAATAATGGAGAAGCTGTGGACGCTGGACAGCTACCTCAAAATCCCGTGAACTGCTGCTACGAGCAAAGACAGCTACTGCTCCGGACCGTCACCTGGATCTGTGCACAGAGGCACAGAGAGTCTTTATGAGTACGCCAACTAAGTAGTAATGAAAATAAATCATAGTCTGAGAATTATAAAACACACAATACAAATACACCAATTCACAAAAGCCAGTAAAACACCAAGTCACCAAGTAGTATTCATCAAATACATAAGTTCAAAATCTGTTTCCAGAAATCCTTTGAAACAAGTATAATATCAATATATCTCAGTAAAACCCTCAGTAAAAACCAGTTTGAAAACGAAGTAAACCATACTTCGAAAACTCGGTAAAAATCTTCATAAAACTGCCCCTCGGGTAAAAATCATTTATCGTAACCATCAAAATCAGGCATCCTCACCATCACTCAATATCAGCCCATCAGGCATCCTCACAGTCACTCAGTAACATCCCATCAGGCATCCTCACCATCACTCAATATAAGCCCCGCGAGCATCACTCATTAGGTACCTGCGCTCACTGGGGGTGTGTACAGACTCTGGAGGGGCTCCTATAGCCCAAGCGCTATAACAAGCCACGCCATGGCATAAATCACTCACAATATTGGCCAACAGCCACACTCATATCGTAACATCCTCACAATGTAGGCCAGCATCCTCACTCATATCATAACATCCTCACAATATAGGCCAGACCTCACTCAGTCAGACACTCTCAATTTGCCTTTCAGGCCATAAATATACCGGCTTCTCGACCCAAAAACAGTGTTTCATTTTCAAGAAATAATATCAAAATACTTTGAGTGTCAAAAACAATTATCAAGAAAAGACTGAGTGAAAATCATAACATATCAAGTGAGGAACATAGTAAAAACAGCCCCCAAGGGGTAAACAGATCGGCACTAGGCCCCAAACATGGCTTACAGCCCAAATCATATCAAATATATATATATATATATATATATACTATTAAGCATATGCTTAAAAATTCGTTTTGCAACTCAATAGTCGCCTACATAGGGAATATATCTCCAAAGTTTCAACCTTTGCATTCCAAAACCCGTGAAAGGGTGCATAGTCTGGGGTTTCATACCCTCAGGACAACATTTAAAGACATTACTTACCTCAAACTAGCCTAGAAACTATTCCGCAATACGCTTGCCTCTCGAATCAACTTCCGAGGGCTCCAAATCTATAAAGATCATACATTTATCATCAAATTATGCTTAAGGAACGAATTCCAATCAAAAAGTACTGATTTTAAGCACAAAACCCGAAACCGTTCAAAACCTGACCCCCGGCCCCCCGTCTCGGAGCTCAGAAAATTTATACAAAAATGTTATTCATCATCTCACGAGTCCGTACATATAAAATCGGAGTTCGTTTGACCCTACAAATCGACCCCTAAAGGTCTCATAATCTCAAGCCCTAAACCCACCTTTTTCTACTGATTTTCATGAATTAAACACTGAGATTATGCTCCTTAATCGCCTATAATCGAGTTTTAATGACCAAAATACTTACCTCTATGAAGAACACTGATTTCCTCTCTTCAAAATTGCCTCAAAAGCTTATTCCCGTTCAAAAATGGTGTAAAATGGGTTTGTGGTCGCGGAGGGTTTTTAATATAACTGCCAAGATTTTTAATAAAAATGGCATGTGCGTTCGGACGCTTCCAGGCGCGTTCGCATAGTGCCCTCCCTACTCTCTCACGCGATCGCAGCACTGTGCACGCGATGGCACAGTGCAATTTCTCCCTCCTACCCTCACGCGCCCAAACCCCTGTGCGGTCGCCCCCCCCCCCCCACCTATGCGATCGCACAACTTCACACTCCTCTACTCCGCGATCGCAGCCCCTCAAGTGCGAAATCACTGAAAAAATTTCACCTGCCCCATTTTATTGTCCGCGATCGCACCAGTCCCGATGCGATCGCACTGAACAAAGTTCTGCTGTAAAACACCAGCAATTTCAGCCTAAGTTTCCAACATGAATTGGTCCGTTAATCATCCGAAATTGATCCCGAGCCTCTCGGGACCCCAACAAACTATACCAACACATCACATAGGATCATTAAAACTTAGTTGCACTCTCAAAAAACTAAAATTAACATCAAAACACCAAAATCACATCGGATTCAAGCCTAAGAACTTTAAAATTTCTAAAATTCACCAACGATGCTGAAACTATTCAAAACAACTCTGATTGACCTGAAATTTTGCAAACATATCCAAAATGATATTACAAACCTGTTCCAACTAATGCCGATCGGAAATCGCCAACAACTAACCTTCGCCAATTCAAGCCTAATTCTACACCGGACATCACAAAATTATTCTGAACACACTCCTAAGTCCCAAATCACCTAACGAAGCTATCCGAGCCATAAATTTCGCAATCTGAGGTCGTTTACCAATAATTCAACTCTCAGATGACTTTTCCCATTTTAAGGCTCTTTTTAAAGGCTAAATGACTGAACTCTCACTTCAACCATTCGATTTCAATCCTACCAACTCCAATACATCAACTATAGTATAACCAATCTACAACAAGTCAATAACAACAATTATAATGCAGGTTTTCACGGCCTCGAAACACAGACTTAGATAAGATTGCATGGGATGACCTTTTGGGTCATCACAATCTCCACATCTAAAACAAACGTTCGTCCTCGAACGGACATAGGGATATACCTGGATCGAGGAAAAGATGGGGATATCTACTCCGCATATCGGACTCAGACTCCCAGGTCGCTGCCTCAACAGGCTGACCTCTCCTTTGAACACGAACCGAAGGATAACTCTTCAATCTCAACTGACGATCCTGCATGTCCAAAATAGCTACCGGCTCTTCCTCATAAGTCAAGTCTTTGTCCAACTGGATGGAGCTGAAATCTAATACGTGGGACGGGTCACCATGATATTTCCGGAGCATCGACACATGGGATACCGGATGAACTGAGGATAACCATGGAGGTAATGCAAGCATGTAAGCTACCTCCCCCACCTTATCAAGAATTTCAAACGGCCCAATATACCTAGGTCTCAATTTACCCTTCTTCCCAAATCTCATAACACTCTTCATGGGCGACACACGAAGCAATACTCTATCTCCAATCATGAATGCTACATCACGAACCTTACGATCGTCATAACGCTTATGCCTAGACTGGGATGCACAAAGCCTCTCCTGAATAATCTTGACCTTATCTAAGGCCTCCTGAACTAAGTCTGTACCCAACAGTCGAGCCTCGCCCGGCTCAAACCATCCGACTGGCGATCTGCACCGCCTACCATATAACGCTTCATAAGGAGCCCTCTGAATGCTCGACTGATAATTATTATTATAAGCAAACTCTGCTAACAGCAAGAATCGATCCCATGTGCCTCCAAAATCAATAACGTAAGCGCGAAGCATGTCCTCCAATATCTGAATGGTATGCTCGGACTGTCCGTCAGTCTGAGGGTGAAATGCTGTGCTGAGATCTATCTGGGTGCCCAACTCACTATGCAATGCTCTCCAGAAGTGCGAGGTGAACTGAGGAACTCGATCTGATATGATGGACACGGTCACCCCGTGAAGGCGAACAATATCCCGAATATACAACTCGGCCAACCGCTCTGAAGTATAAGTACTAACCACTGGAATGAAGTGTGTTGACTTAGTCAGCCTATCTACAATAACCTAAACCGAATCGAATTTCCTCTGAGTCTGTGGGAGCCCAACAACGAAGTCCATAGTGATACGCTCCCACTTCCACTTAGGAATATTTATCTGCTGAAGCAAACCACCAGGTATTAGATGTTCATATTTTACCTGCTGACAATTTAAACAACGAGCCACGTAGGCCACAATGTCCTTTTTCATCCTTCTCCACCAATAATATTGTTTCAAGTATCGGTACATTTTCGCTGCACCGGGGTGAATAGAATACTTGGAACTGTGAGCCTCCTCAAGGATCAACTCACGGAGGCCATCAACATTAGGCACACACAGCCTACCCTGCATCCTCAAAATTACATCATCTCCAACCGTAACCTGCTTGGCATCACCGTGCCGAACCTTGTCTCTAAGGACCGCCAGATGTCGGTCATCATCCTGCCTCTCTCGGATACGATCAATTAGAGAAGACCGAGCGACAATACAAGCTAGAACACTGCTGGGAGAAATATCTAACCTCGTGAACTGATTAGCCAAAGTCTGAATATCTGCAGCCAATGGTCTCTCGCCGACTGGAATATACGCAAGACTGTCCATACTCACTGCCCTTCTACTCAATGCATCGGCCACAACATTGGCCTTCCCGGTGTGATACAATATAGTGACATCATAATCTTTTAACAACTCTAACCACCTCCGCTGCCTCAAATTTAGATCTTTCTGCTTGAATAAGTACTGGAGGCTACGATGGTCAGTAAAACTCTCACACGACACGCCATAAAGATAGTGCCTCCAAGTTTTCAAGGCCTGCACAATAGCTGCCAACTCTAAATCATGAACAGGGTAATTCTTCTCGTTGACTTTCAATTAACGAGACGCATATGCAATCACTCTGTCGTCCTGCATCAACACTGCTCCAAGGCCAATTCTGGAAGCATCACAATACACAGTGAAAGAACCTGAATCTAATGGTAACACCAACACTAGTGCTAAAGTCAAAGTTGTCTTAAGCTTCTGGAAGCTCGCCACGCACTCATCTGACCATTTAAATGGGGCATTCTTCCAAGTCAATTTAGTCACTGGGGCTGCTATGGATGAAAACCCCTCCACAAAACGACGATAGTAACCGGCCAAACCCAAGAAACGCCTTATATCTGTGGCTGTGGTGGGTCTAGTCTAGTTCTTGACTGCCTCTACTTTCTTAGGATCAACCTGAATGCCCTCAGCTGATACGATATGACCCAGAAAGGCTACTGAATCTAACCAGAACTCACATTTAGAAAACTTAGCATATAACTGATTATCCCTCAAAGTCTGGAGTGTTATACGGAGATGTTGCTCATGCTCTTCCCGACTGCGGGAGTATATAAGAATATCATCAATGAACACGATCACGAAAGAGTCCAGATGTGGCTTTAAAACCCGATTCATTAAGTCCATAAAGGCCGTTGGAGCATTAGTCAGCCCAAAGGACATAACCAAAAATTCATAGTGCCTATACCTCGTACGAAAGGTTGTCTTAGGGATGTCGGAAGACCTAATCTTCAGCTGATGGTAGCCTGACCTCAAATCAATTTTCGAAAATACTCAAGCACCTTGTAGCTGATCAAATAGGTCATTAATCCTTGGCAAAGGATATTTATTCTTGATTGTAACTTTATTTAGCTTCCTGTAGTCTATGCACATTCTCATTGACCCATCCTTTTTCTTTACAAACAGAACCGGTGCACCCCAAGGCGAGACACTGGGTCTTATGAAACCCTTATCTAGCAAATCTTGCAACTGTTCTTTTAATTCTTTCAATTCTGGTGGGGCCATCCGATATGGAGGAATGGAAATGGGCTGAGTGCCCGGAGCCACATCAATACAAAAATCAATATCTCTGTCGGGCGGCATACCCGGCAGGTCTGAAGGGAACACCTCAGAAAATTCACGCACGATAGACACTGACTCTATAGAAGAAACCTCAGCATCAGAATAACGAATATGAGTCAAATAAGCTAGATACCCTTTCTCTACCATGCGACGAGCCTTGGCATATGAAATTATTCGGTTGGGAGAATGAATAAGAATTCCTTTCCATTCTAATCTAGGCAATCCCGGTAAGGCTAACGGTCTTTGCATAACAGTCTAAAATGGCATAATAGGGCGACAACCAATCCATGCCCAATATAATATCAAAGTCAACCATGTCTAGAAGTAAAAGATCAACACTAGTTTCAAGACGTTTAATGACTACCACGCACGAACAATATACTCAATCTACCACAATAGCATCCCCCACCGGTGTAGACACATAAACATGAACACTCAAGGGATCATGGGGCACATTCAAATACGAGGCAAAATGGGAGGAAACATACGAATAAGTAGACCCCGGTTCAAACAAAACGGAAGCAGCTCTATCACAAACTGAGATGATACCTATAATAACAGCGTCGGAAGATTCTGCCTTGGGCCTAGCTGGAAAAGCATATAGTCGGGGATGAGCCCCACCACCCTGAACAACACCTCTGGGAGGACCTCCGCCTCTAGCAGGCTGGCCTCCACCTCTAACATTTTGGCCTCTACCCCTGACTGCCTGACCCCTACCCCTTGCTGGCTGGGCAGGTGGTACTGTAGTTGGTGCCAGAATTATGGCTCGAGAACCCTGGTACTGATGCTGAATACCCAAAAGTCGCGGACAAACTCTCCGAACATGCCCATATTCGCCACACTCAAAAAATCCCTCCTGATATGCGGTCTGACCCTGACGAACCGGCTGCCCACGATAATAACTCTGCAGAGGAGGTGCTCTAATAGGAGCTGAAAGAGCATTGCAGACAGGCTGGGGAGAAGGAGGTACATAAGAACCACAACCCCCAGAATTACCACGTGAAACCTATAGTGCCGAATGGAATGGCCTGGATGAATGACCTCTACTAAATAAAGTCACGCCTCTAGATGAGGCACCACTATAAACACCGGAATGGCGAGGTCTCTTGTCTGACCCCTGACCTCCCATCCCAAGAACTGACTCAACCCTCCTAGCTATATTTGCTGCATCCTAAAGAGAAATCTCGGACCCTGTCTCCTTGGCCATCTGTAACCTGATGGGCTGAGCAAGGCCATCAATAAACCGCCTGACCCTCTCCCTCTCTGTGAGAAATATAAGAGTAGCATGTCTAGACAGATCCACAAAACGAGTCTCGTACTGAGTCACAGTCATATTACCCTGTTGTAGTCGCTCAAACTGGCGACGTTTATCCTCTCGGGTAGTGAACGATAAGAACTTCTCTAAGAAGAGATGGTAGAACTGATCCCAAGTAAAAGCAGGTGATCCAGTTGGCTTAGTCAACAAATAATCTTTCCACCATTGCTTGGCTGAACCAGTCATCTGAAAAGCTGCAAAATCGATCTCGTTGGTCTCTAGAATACCTATATTACTCAACACCTCATGACATCTATCCAGATATTCCTGTGGATCCTCCGAAGTAGCACCACTGAAATGGACAGGAAATAGCTTGATGAACCTGTCAAGTCTCCATAAAGCATCTGATGACATGGTTGCCCCATTAGCAGGCGGCACTGCTGCAACCGACTGAATTACCCCAACGGTATTGATCACTAGATTCTGAACTTGAGGAGTAGTCTGAACTGGGGTATGAGTAGTAGGAGTCATAACTCCTCCTCCAGCCTGAGATACGGCTGCTACAGTATGAAAGGTACCAGTCTGGGCCACATTCTCCATAAGGCCCACTAAACGGGCCAAAGCATCCTGAAGGACTGGGGTAGCAATAAACCCCTCGGGAACTTGAGTTGGCCCGGCTGGAATAGTCTGAGCCGGAACCCCCTCATCAATCTCAATCTGGGGTCCCTCAGCTGTGGTTGCTGCTTGAGCAACGGGCTGAGTCCTGCCCCTGCCCCGGCCTCGGCCCCTAGTAAGAGTTACTGCTGCTGGAAGTCCGGAGTTTTGGTTAGCGGAAGATGAGGCATATGTTCTCGCCATCTGAGAGAGAATAGAAGAATCCAAATCAGTATTTGAGGTGAAATAATCGCACGATAGAATAGAATAAAAATGGAGTTGTTTCCTAACTCAATAGCCTCTGAGAGATAAGTACAGACGTCTCCGTACCGATCCTTTAGACTCTACTAAGCTTGTTTGTAGATTGTGAGACCTAAGTAAACCTAGAGCTCTGATACCAACTTGTCACGACCCAAATCTTCAACCTTAGGAATCGTGATGGTGCCTAAAACCACACTTGCTAGGCAAGCCAATGTTAGAATCCGTTTAACAATTTTCCCATGGTTATAGTACTAAAGCATAAATAACTAAATTTAAAAATGAATTAAATTGTCATAACTTTCATAAATTCCCAAACAGTCTAAATTATCATAACTCCCACGATCTCAAAATCGAATAAAATAATAATAATAATAATAATCCACTAGATGAAAAGAATTACGAACTACTTGAAAAATAAACTCTATGACTACCCCAGGGAATGGTGTCACAAATCCACAAACGACTAAGGAATACTACAAAGAATGTCCGAACGAAATAGTGAATTGTTCTGAATGAATGTAAAACAGTGTATATAATGTAGGAGAAGACTCTCGGATATCTGCGAACGCCGGCAGATGTACCTCGTGTCTCCAATGCGATCAGGTAGTCTGCCTAGAATCCTCTACTGCTGAAAGGCGCCTGGATATGTGTAAAAACAGCACAAAGTGTAGCATCAGTACAACTGATCCCATGTACTGAGTAAGTTCCGAGCCTAACCTCGGTGAAGTAGTGACGAGTCTAGGTCGGGCTTCAACAATATAATCTGTAACATCATTTAATACTAAAACTAGAAGGAAAACCATACAATGAAATAATAAAACTTGCCACGAAATAGAATAGCTCAGCTATAACCAAATCTCAATAACTCTTCAACATTTCCGATCTATCACTTTAAATAAATTAGTACGAGAATATTTTAAAAAGAATAGTAAAAATACTCAGCCTTTCACACTTTTGTTTCCCTTTTTCGTTAAAAATCAGTAAAAATATCAATATAAATATCCTCCCTTATCACTCCTTGTTGCGGCGTGCAACCCGTTCCTACCTGTCCTCCCTTATTGCTCCTCCCTAAAACATCTTCCTTATTACTCCTGTTGCGACGTGCAACCCGATCCCACCTGTCCTCCCTTATCACTCCTTGTTGCGGCGTGCAACCCGCTCCCACCAGACATATCATAGCAAATAAATTCAAAGTTTCACAAGTCAGGCCAAGCCTGTCACAATACTTTCGTTTCTACAATTATAACTGATACACTGCATTTATCTCATAACTTCACCAATAACCTCGAAATCATGAAACCAACAAGAATCTCACAATATATATACGTTTATTCCATAACAATACCAAACCTCTCAGCCAGGTGTACATCACAAAGGAACCATCTCAGTAGCCAATACTTTTTTCAAATAGGTACAAAGATAACCAACAACAACTCAACAAACCAAATAGTACACAGTAAACATATAACAGTTAAGGCAATAAGCAATTAAGTGGGGAAATGGGAAAGAGGATCATGCTTAACAAATATTTGGGTGGTGCATAGGTACTCGTCGCCACACCTATACACCACACTCATGCAATCCACGTAGCAAACAAGCTGGGAGTCCTATTCCCTCAAGCTAAAGTTAGGCCAAACACTTACCTCTATGCCACGATTTCAATTCAAGCCTCAATCACTGCCTTACCCCTTGGTTCCAACACCAATTCGCTCGTATCTAATCACAAGTTGCTTAATTATATCAATAAAAGCTAATTGAATGAATTCTAATGCATGGAAAAGAGTTTCTAGAGTTTTCCCCATAAACTCAAAAATTGACCCCGGGCCCGCTTGGTCCAAATCCGAAGTTCGGACCAAAACCTGATTACCCATTTACCCCCGAGCCCGGGTGTATGATTGGTTTTGGAATCAGACACCAATTGAGGTCTAAATTCCCAAATTTCAATGTTCTTAGGTTTTTCCCAAAATTCCCAATTTTCCCATGAAAATTCCTAGATTCTAAGATGAAATCTTGTAGAAACATGTTAAGGAATGAAGAAAACTAGTTAGAAATCACTTACAATTATTTTGGAGAAGAAAGAGTGTTTAGAAAATCGCCTCTTGTGTTTTAGGGTTTTGGAAAATAGAAAATAGCTGAAAAATCCCGCTTTATATAGGTACCCCCTCCCAGGCCTCCACCGCGGACAACGCTCGAGCGACCGCGGCCGCGAGGGCCTTCTATTGCTTCTCTGAAGATCGACCACTGCGGACCGCGCTAAGGCGACCGCGGCCGTGAGGGTCTTCTACTGACTCTCTGAAGTTCCTCCTCCGCGGACGGCACTAAGGCGATCGCGGACGCGAAGGAAGCACCGCGGACCGCGTTAGGGCGACCGCAGTCGCGCTAAGAGGTTCAGAGATCGGATGCCTCCGGCCTGCAACAGTCAGTGATTTAAGTCTAATGCACCCCGGAACCTACCCGAAACTATCCCGAGCCCTCGGAACCTCAAACCAAAAGTGCACACAACCTCGGAAACATATTACGGATTTATTCATGTAATCAAAACATCGAATCACTGTCATAAACATCGAATTATACCTCAAATTATATACAATTTCTCAACACTTCTCAAACATCACATTTTTCCACTTTTCGTTCGAATCACGTCAAAATCTCATCCGTTTCTCACCAAATTCCACAGATCATTCATATTAAACATATTGGATTTGTTCCGGGATTCGGAACCATAATACGGGCCACAATTACCAGGTTTCCATCAAATTTCATTTTCACAAGCCTTCTTATTTTTTTCAGAAAACAAATTTTCTTTAAAAATTAATTTCTCGAGCTTGGGACCTCGGAATCCGATTCCGGGCATATGTCCAAATCTCATATTTTCCTACGGACCCTACGGGACCGTCAAATCATGGGTCCGGGTCCGGGTACGTTTACCAAAAATATTGACCAGTCAACTTTATTCAAATAATTATTACAAATTCATTATTTTATCAATCTCTCCACATAAAGGCTTCCTGGCTACGCGCCCCGGTTGCACTCGCATAACAAGGTGAGATAAAAGGAGGCTTTTACGGCCTCGGAACATAGACTTAGATAAGATTACACGGGATGACCTTTCAGGTCATCACATATATGTTATTTTTTTACTAGGCTATTCTTGATACACGTGGACCCCACATTCCTCTAGCCACAATTCTCCTTTAAATGCATTATGCATGTGTTGATTAGACTGTTTCTGCAGTGCAAATGCACATGTCCAACCTTTTTTTTTGTCACGACCCCAAAACTACCATGGCCGTGATGGCGCCTATCGCGATACTAGGCTAGCCATTTCAACACGCATAACATGAGGAACTTTCCATTTAATTCAATAATATTTGATATTTCATAAAGTTCCCATTTTGGCATTTCAAAACAATAAAGATGGGTAAAACATTTAAACACTGCCCCAAAACCGGAGTCATCGGTCACGAGCAACTAAAAGAAAATACAAAATCTAATACTATTTCCTTAATATAACAAGTTTGAGAATATAAATAACGACAAAATAGGAAGGATAAAGGCAAGGTTGCGGACGGCGTGCAGCTACCTCGCAGTCTCCGAAAATGCTCCAAAGAGGATGAATCAACTCTCACTCAGTCCCGACACCTCAATCTGCACACAAGGTACATGGAGTAACGTGAGTACGCCAACTTAGTAAGTAACAATTATAACTAAAGCCTTGAGTGCAGTGACGAGCATTTAAAATCATGTAATTTCGTAACATAAACAACAGTGTAAATAAATGAATCAAATCAGGAATTTAAATTCCGAATATTTCATAAAAACTCCAATTTTCCATTAAAATCTCGTATAAAATATTAGTTCAACGTTATCAACAGAGGCTCAGTGTAAAGAAGAGTGAAAACAGTAGTTTCATAAAAATAAGCCCCTTGGGCACAACATCACTGACAAATAAAGCTCCCCGCGCAAGCCTCTCAGTCACTCGTGACTCAACGATCATATGTCAATACTCACACTCAGCTCTTGCGCTCAACAGGTACCATATAATAACCGTCGCGGCGTGCAGCCTGATCCATAAATAGTCGATTGCGCTCACTGGGGGTGTACAAACTCTGGAGGGGCTCCTACAGCCCAAGTGCTATATCGTTGCGCCGTGCAACCCGATCCAATATCGTTGTTGCGTGCAGCCCGATCCATATATATATAACGTTGCGGCGTATAGCTGATCCATAACTATTCTCATAATCCGGCCCTCAGCCTCACTCAGTCATCATCCTCACAAGCCACTCGGCCATATCAGTTCAACTCAACCCAAAATATCTTTCATTTATTTAAAATAGGGTGAGGAACAAGAATGAACAGTGAACAAGTATAAAATCATGACTGAGAATATATTTGCTATCAAAAAAACAGGGTGAGGACAGTAGTAAAAATACCCCTGAGGGTCAAAACAGTTCGGCACAAGGCCCCAATCATGGAATTCAGCCCAAAGCATAGTAAAAATCTTTAAAATACAATATATCATGTGATTTCTAGTCAAATACGCAACTTAATAGTCGCTACGGGACGAACCAAGTCACAATCCCTACCGGTGTACGCCTACACGCCCGTCACCTAGCATGTGTGTCAGTTTATTTTTCAAAACAGTACGAAATATCGGGGTTTCATACCCTCAGGTCTAGATTTACAATCGTTACTTACCTCAAACCAGACAAAATCCTAACCCGCGATGCCTTTGCCTCTTGACTCAGCCTCCAATTGCTCCGAGTCTAACAAAAATCAGTACCATATCATCAATACATAGAGATAGGTGGATAAATATTTTTCATTAGGCAACTGCTATCGAATTAGCTCTTGGGGATATCATAGGTAAGAAGGAAGCCAATGCTGGAAGAAGGTTAAAAGAAAAAAAAACACGTGAATAACATCAAATTTGATTAAAAAAATCCCGAAATTGGAAAAACCCAACCCCCGGGCCCACGTCTCGGAATTTAATAAAAATCACAAAACTAGAATCCTTATTCACTCATGAGTCTACCCATATCAAAACCATCGAAATACGCCATAAAATGGCCATCCAAATCCCCAAAAGAACTCTCCAATTTTTCTTCCTTTTTCTCCCAATTTTCACCCCAAATTCCCAAATTAAATGATAAAATCAAGACATAATCATGGAATTAAACCAAATTTGAGTAAAGAACACTTACCCCAATCACTCTACTGAAAATCCCCTCCAAATTCGTCTTCTCCCGAGATATCTATTGAATTTTTGGTGTTATGAGCTTAAACCCTTGATTTTGAACTTAAAATATTCTACCCGGACATTTCTTCATCGCGATCGCGGAAATAGCCTCGCGATCGCGAAGCACAATCAAGCTGCCCCAAATTTTTACTCTACGCGATCGCGAACCTCTACCTCTTAGACCAACGCGATCGCAACCTCACACGCGCCCGCGAAGCACAATCGCCCTTGCTCCCCCTCAGCTCCAATACATTACGCGAACGCAACACTGGCCACGCGTTCGCGAAGCACCACTTCACGCACGCACGCGATCACGACCCTCTAGCGATCGCGTAGATCAATTACACCTCCGCCCTATTTAAGCCTACGCGATCGCGAACATACCCACGCGATCGTGTATAAGGAAACCAGAAGGCTCACACTAGCAATATCTGCCAACTTTCTAAGTCCAAAAATGGCCCGTTGAGCATTCGAAACACACTCGAGGCCCTCGGAACCTCAATCAAACATGCCAACACATCCCAAAACATCATTAAGACTTAGTCTAGCCTTAGAACCACCCAAAACAACACCAAAACACCAAATCTACCTCGGATTCAAGCCTAAGAACTTAGAAACTTCTAAATTCCACAAAGAACGTCAAAACCTATAAAATCACCTCCGAATGACCTGAAAGTTTATCACACACATCCCAAATGACACTACGAACCTGTTCCAACTTTCGGAATTCCATTCCAACCCCAATAGCTAAATTTCCACTGCTAACCGGAAATCGCCAAAAATCCAATTTTGCCAATTCAAGCCTAATTCTACCACGGAGATCCGAATAACATTCTGAACACACTCCTAACTCTCAAATCACCTAACGAAGCTATTTGAATCATAAAAACCAAATTCCGAGGTCATTTACCCATAAGTCAACTCTTGGTTGACTTTTCTAACTATTTAACCAACTTAAGAGACTAATAGCCCGTTTGGCCAAGCTTCTAAAATCAGCTTGTTTTGAGAAGTGCTTTTCTCAAAATACTTTTAAAAAACTGCTTTTGGTGAGAAGTAGTTTGTGTTTGAATAATTAATTTTAAAAGCACTTTTAAGCAGTAAATAGTATTTGGCCAAGCTTTTAAAAACTGTTTCTAATTGTATTTTTCTCAAAAGTGCTTCTCAGAAAAGTGCTTTTGGAGAGAAGCTACTTTTTTCTACTTCTCCAAAACTGCTTCTGCTTCTCCTCAAAAGTACTTTTTTCTCATCTAAAAACTTGGCCAAACACCTCAATTTTTAGCCAAAAGTGCTTTTGGCCAAAAAAGCACTTTTGGCCCAAAATAAAGCTTGGCCAAACAGACTATACGTTCCTCTTTCCTCTCTAAAATCACCTCAAAACCGAGCCAACCTACCCAACATAACATAACTAAGATAAACAATACAAAATGAAGCAGAAATGGGGAAAACAGGGCTAAACTCTCGGAACAACCGGTCGGGTCGTTATATTCTCCCCCTCTTAAACAAACGTTCGTCCTCGAACGGGTTTAGAAACATATCTAGAGTCTCAAATAAGTGAGGATATCTCCTTCGCATCTCCCGATCGATCTCCCAGGTGGCCTCCTTCACCGGCTTCCCTCTCCACTGCACCTTAACTGAAGTTATATCCTTAGACCTCAACATTCTGACCTATCGACCCAAAATAGCTACTGGCTCCACCTGATAAGACATATCGCCCTCTAGCTGAACCGTGCTGAAGTCCAAAACATGAGACAGGTCACCAACATACTTCCGAAGCATGGAAACGTAAAACACTGGATGCACACTCGACAAGCTAGGTGGCAAAGCAAGTATATAAGCCACCTCCCCAGCCCTCTAAAGCACCTCAAAAGGCCCAATGAACCGGGTAATCAACTTACCCCTCTTCCCAAACTGCATAACACCCTTCTTGGGAGACACCTTCAGCAGAACCTTCTCCCCAACCATGAAAGATACATCCTGGACCTTCCGGTCCGCAGAGCTCTTCTGCCTAGACTGCACCGTGTGAAGCCGCTCCTGAATCAACTTCACCTTATCTAAAGCATCATGTACCAAATATGTGCCCAAGAGTCTCAAACCAATCGACCGGATACCTACACCTCCTCCCATATAAAGCCTCATATGGAGCCACCTGAATACTCGACTGATAACTATTATTATAAGCAAACTTCGTGAGTGACAGAAACTGGTCACATGAACCCCCAAAATCAATAACACAAGCGCACAACATGTCTTCCAATATCTGAATAGTACGCTCGGACTGCCCGTCCGTCTGAGGATGAAAATATGTGCTCAGCTCAACCTGAGTACCCAACTCTCTCTGCACGGCCCTCTAAAACTGCTATGTGAAATGAGTACCCCTATCAGATATGATGAAAATTGGAACACTATGCAATCAGACGATCTCCCGAATGGAAATCTCAGCTAACTGCTCCAAAGTATAAGTAGTACCAACAGGAATGAAGTGCGCGAACTTTGACAGCCGATCCACAATAACCCATATAGCATCGAACTTCCTCGAAGTCCGTAGGAGCCCAACTATAAAGTCCATGGTGATCCGCTCCCACTTCCACTCCGGAATATCCAACCTCTGATGCAATCCACCTGGTCTCTGGTGCTCATACTTGACCTGCTGCAGCTGAAACACCGAGCTACGAATCCAACAATGTCATTTTTCATCTGCCTCCACCAATAATGCTATCTCAGGTCTTGATACATCTTCGCGGAACCCGAATGAATGGAATACCGCGAGTTGTGGACCTCCTCTAGAATCAACTCCCAAAGCCCATCTACATTAGGCACACATATCCGACCCTGCATCTCATAACACCATCATCACCAATAACTACATCCCTGGCATCACCTCGCCAGACCCTATCCTGAAGAACGAGCAAGTGTGGGTCATCATACTGGAACATCTAATACGGTCACACAGAGAAGACTTGGAGGCTACGCAAGCCAATACCCGGCGGGGCTCCGATAAATCCAATCTCACAAACTGGCCCGCTAAAGCCTGAACATCAAGTGCTAAAGGTCTCTCTACTGCTGGAAGATATGCTAGACTCCCCAAACTTCCTACTCTGCGACTCAAGGAATCAACCTCTACATTGGCCTTCCTCGGATGGTATAGAATAGTGATATCATAGTCCTTGAGAAGCTCCAACCATCTCCTCTTATGCAAATTCAGATCCTTTTGCTTAAACAGATGTTGTAGACTACGGTGATCATTAAAAACCTCACAATGCACCCCATACAAATAATGACGCCAAATCTTCAAGGCGTGAACAATGGCTGCTAGCTCGAGATCATGCACCGGATAATTCTTCTCATGAGTCTTCAACTGGCGTGAGGCGTAGGGAATCACCCTACCCTCCTGCATCAATACACAACCAATGTCTATCCTCGAGGCATCACAATATACGGTATAAGAACCTGAAGCTGATAGCAATACTAACATTGGAGTTGTGGTCAAAGCCGCCTTGAGCTTCTGAAAGCTCTCCTCACACTGGTCCGACCACCTGAATGGAGCACCTTTCTGCGTCAATTTTGTCAAGGGCGAAGCAATATAAGAAAACCCCTCCACAAAGCAACGGTAATATCCCCCCAAACCAAGGAAGCTCCTAATCTCTGTAGCTAAGGACGGTCTGGGCCAACTCTGCACCGCCTCTATCTTCTTCGGATCAACCTGAATACCCTCACTGGACACCACGTGCCCCAAGAAAGCTACTGAGCCAAGCCAAAACTCACACTTGGAGAATTTTGCATAAAGCTTCTCTTCCCTCAATCTCTGCAATACAACTATAAAATGATGAGCATGCTCCTCCTGGCTACGAGAGCACACCAGTATGTCATCAATGAACACAATCACGAAGGAATCCAAGTATGGCTGAAATACATTGTTCATCATATGCATGAATGGTGTTGGGGCATTGGTTAGCCCAAAAGACATCCCCAAAACCTCATAGTGGCCATAACGGGTCCTGAAAGCTGTCTTAGGAATATCAGAATCCTGAATCTTCAGCTGATGAACCCGGTCTCAAATCAATCTTAGAGAACACCCTATCTCCCTGAAGCTGGTCAAACAAATCATCAATGCGAGGTAGAGGATACTTATTCTTGACTGTTACCTTGTTCAATTGCATGTAGTCAATACACATTCTCATGGAACCATCCTTCTTCTTCACAAACAACACTGGTGCACCCCAAGGTGACATACTAGGTCGAATAAACCCCTTATTTAGGAGTTCCTAAAGCTGCTCTTTTAATTCCTTCAATTCTACCGGTGTCATGCGATACAGTGGAATAGAAATAGGTTTAGTGCCTGTCACCAAATCATATCCCTATCAGGCGGCATGCCTGACAGGTATGCAGGGAACACGTCCGGAAAATCACGGACCACAGGAACAGAATCAATAGTGGGAGTCTCAACACTAACATCCCTCACAAACTCCAAATGAGATAAACACCTTTTCTCCACCATACGCTTAGCCTTCAAGTATGAAATCACCCTACTAGGCACATAATCAATAGAACCCCTCTACTCAACTCTCAGAAATCCCGGCATCACTAAGGTCACAGTCTTAGCGTGACAATCAAGAACATCATGACATGGAGATAGCCAATCCATGCCCAATATCAGATCAAAGTCAACCGTGCTAAGCAATAACAGATCCACTCGGGTCTCCAAACGCCCAATAGATATCACACATGACTGATACATGCGGTGCACAACAATAGTATCACCCACCGGAGTCGACACATGAACAGATGTAACTAAGGACTCAAGGGGCATATCCAGAAAATGGGAAAAATATGATGAAACATAGAAATACGTGGAACCAGGATCAAATAAGACCGAAGCATCTCGGTGAAAGACTGAGATAATACCTGTAGTCACTGCATCTGAGGCCATAGCATCTGGTTTGGCTGGAAGTGTATAAAGCGGGCCTGACCTCCACCTGATCGACCTCCCCCTCTAGGGCGACCTCTAGCTGTCTGACCCCCACCCCTAGCTGCCTGGGCGGGTGGTGAAGTGACTGGAGCTGAAGTCGTGGGCTGACTCCTCTGCTTAGATGGACCCCCAAGAAGACGAGGACACTACCTCCTCATATGCCCAAATTCTCCACACTCGTAAAAACTCTCTGGTGCTGGAGATGGGGACTAAAGGGAACCCCTAGCACCAAGATAACCACTAGAAGAACCATGCATAGATGAACCCTGAACTGATGGTGCTCGAGATGAACTCTGGGGTGGAAGAGCACTAAATGAAGAGCGGCTCGGATGAGAACTGCGGGGACCATGCCCCGATGAAGCACCATTATAAGCTGGGCGAGCTGACTGAGGAGGCCTAAATGGGCGGCCTCTGCTATGCTGAAATTGACCCCTGGAGGGAACACTGCTAAAGCTTCCAGAACCTCGAGGCCTCTTAGCCTCTCTCTCATCTCGTTCCTGGCGACGAACTAACTCAATATCTCGGGCAATATCAATAACCTGCTCAAAAGTAGCACCTGATACCCTCTCTCTGGTCATCAGAATACGGAGCTGATAGGTGAGGCCATCCACAAATCTCCGGATCCTCTCTCTCTTGTAGGGACCAACTCAATAGCATGACGGGAAAGCTCTGAAAATCTCATCTCATGCTGTGTCACGGTCAACTCATCCTGGCGCAACTGCTCAAACTGCCTACGCATCTCCTCCATGCGGGACGGTGGAACATACTTCTCTAGGAAGAGAGTGGAAAATTGCTGCCAAGTAAGGGGTGCTGCACCAACAGGCGTACGCCTCTCATAAGACTCCGACCAAGTAAATACATCTCCTGAAAACTGAAGGTAGTAAACGAGACCCCACTGATATCCAATATCCCTGCTGTACGAAGAATCCTCTGACACTCGTCTAAGAAACCTGGGCATTCTCGCCCTCAGCACCACTGAAAGTCGGAGGCTGAAGAGTACCAAATCTCTCCAACCTATGTTGCTCGTCATCTGGCATGACGGGAATCACATAATCTTGAGCAGGTGAAACCGGCTGGGCTGGAGCTTCCCCCGATGTCTGAAGTCGTCCCAGAACAACCTGCTTAGGTGTACGGGCGTCAAGAGTCTAGGTGCCTCCCCTGGCCTGAGAAGTAGCGGCTGTAGTGAAAACAGCGACCGCCTGTGCAAGACTGGTGCCTACGGTCAGAATATGTGCAAAGGTCTCCTAAAGACCCGGAATAACAATAGGCACAGCCGGTGCCAAGGCTGGTCCCGCTAGAATATTGGCAACTGAGACCTGGTCTGAAATAACGGGTGGGTCTACGGGTACTGACCCGGCTACTGCCCGGACTGCACCCCTACCTCTGCCACGGCCTCGACCGCGGCCTCGACCCTTCACGGGCCTAGTTGGTGGCTAATCATCCTGCTCGGTAGCGCGTGTCCTCACCATTTGTGAGAGAATGAAATAACAGAAGTTTAGTTACCAGAATCAACAAATTCGCAAAACAAGAATTCAAGAATGTGAGATTTTCCTAAGGGTTCTGCAGCCTCTCAAAGATAAGTACATACGTCTCCGCACCAATCCGCAAGACTCTACTAAACATGCTCATGATCGGTGAGTCCTATGTAACCTAGGCTCTGATATCAACTTGTCACGACCCCAAAACTATCATGGTCGTGATGGCGCCTATCGCGATACTAGGCTAACCAATTCAATACGCATAACAGGAGGAACTTTCCATTTAATTCAATACTATCTGATATTTCATAAAATTCCCGTTTTGGCATTTCAAAACGATAAAGATGGGTAAAACATTTAAACACTGCCCCAAAACCCGGAGTCATCAGTCATGAGCAACTAAAAGGAAACACAAAATCTGACATTATTTCCTTAATAAAACAAGTTTGGGAATATAAATAACGACAAAGTAGGAAGGAGAAAGTAAAGGTTGCGGACGCCGTGCAACTACCTCGCAATCTCCGAAACTGCTTCAAAGAGGATGAATCAACTCTCACTCAGTCCCGGCACCTAAATTTGCACACAAGGTGCAGGGAGTAACGTGAGTACGCCAACTCAGTAAGTAACAATTATAACTACTGACTTGAGTGCAGTGACGAGCATTTAAAATCATGTAATTTCATAACATAAACAATAATGGAATGGAAATAAATGAATCAAATCAGGAATTTAATTTTTGAATATTTCATAAAAACTCCAATTTTCCATTAAAATCTTGTATAAAACATTTGTTCAACATTATCAAAAGAGGCTCAGTGTAAAGAAGAGTGAAAACAGTAGTTTCATAAAATTAAGCCCCTTGGGCACAACATCACTCACAAATAAAGCCTCATGGGCAAGCCTCTCAGTCACTCGTGACTCAACTATCATGTGTCAATACTCACACTCAACACTCGCGCTCAACAGGTACCATATAATAACTGCTACAGTGTGGAGCCCAACCCATAAATAGTCTATTGCGCTCACTGGGGGTGTACAAACTTCGGAGGGGCTCCTACAGCCTAAGCGTTATATCGCTGCGGCGTGCAACCCGATCCAATATCGCTGTTGCGTGCAGCCCGATCCATATATATATATATATATAGATCGGGCTGCACGCAACAGCGATATTGGATCGGGTTGCACGCCGCAGCGATATATATATATATATATATCGCTGCGGCGTGCAACCCGATCCAATATCGCTGTTGCGTGCAGCCCGATCTATATATATATATATATATGGATCGGGCTGCACGCCGCAGCGATATATATATATATATATAACGTTGCAGCGTGCAGCCCGATCCATAATTATCCTCACAATCCGGCCCTCGGCCTAACTCAGTCATCATCCTCACAAGCCACTCGTCCATATCAGTACAACTCAACCCAAAATATCTTTCATTTATTTAAAATAGGGTGAGGAACAAGAATGAACAGCGAACAAGTATAAAATCATGACTAAGAATATATTTGCTATCAAAAAAGTAGGGTGAGGACAGTAGTAAAAATACCCTTAAGGGTCCAAACAATTCGGCACCAGGCCCCAAACATGGAATTCAGCCCAAAGCATAGTAAAAATCTCTAAAATACAGTATATCATATGATTTCTAGCCAAATACACAACTTAATAGTCGCTACGGGGTGGACCAAGTCACAATCCCTACCGATGCACGCCTACACGCCCGTCACCTAGCATGTGTGTCACCTCATTTATCAAAACAGTACGAAATACCTGGGTTTCATACCCTCAGGTCTAGATTTACAATCGTTACTTACCTCAAACCGGAAAAATTCCTAACACGCGATGCCTTTGCCTCTTGACTCGGTCTCGAATTGCTTTGAATCTAACCAAAATGAGTATCATATCATCAATACATGTTAAAAGAATAAAACCCGCGCGAAAATTATCAAATTTGATCAAAAATCCTGAAATTTGCCAAACCTGGCCCCCAGGCCCACGTCTCGGAGTCCAATAAAAATCACAAAACTAGAATCCTTATTCACTCACGAGTCTACCCATATCAAATTCATCGAAATTCGCCATCAAATGGCCATCCAAATCCCCAAAAGAGCTCTCCGATTTTTCTTCCCTTTTCTCCTAATTTTCACCCCAAATTTCCAAATTAAATGATAAAAATCAAGACATAATCATAGAATTAAACCAAATTTGAGTGAAGAACACTTACCCCAATCACTCTACTGAAAATCCCCTCCAAATTCGTCTTCTCCCGAGCTCTCTATTGAATTTTTGGTGTTATGAGCTTAAACCCTTTATTTGAACTTTATATATTCTGCCAAGACATTTCTTCACCGAGATAGCGGAAATAGCCTCTCGATCGCGAAGCACAATCAAGATGCCCCGCATTTTTACTCTACGCGATCGCGAAACTGGCCACTCGTTCGTGAAGCACCACTTCACGCACGCACGCAATCGCGACCCTCTCTGCGATCGCGAAGAACAATTACACCTCCTCCCCATTTAGGCCTATGCGATCGCGAACATACCCACGCAGTCGCGTACAAGGAAACCAGGCTCACACAACAAAATCTGCCAACTTTCTAAGTCCAAAAATGGCCCATTGAGCATCCGAAACACACCTGAGGCCCTCAGAACTTCAACCAAACATGCCAACACATCCCATAACATCATTCAAACTTAGTCGAGCCTTCGAACCACTCAAAACCACACCAAAACACCAAATCTACTTCGGATTCAAACCTAAGAACTTAAAAACTTCCAAATTTCACAAACAACGTCGAAACCTATCAAATCACCTCCAAATGACCTGAAACTTTTGCATACACATCCCAAATGACACTATGAACCTGTTCCAACTTTTGGAATTCCACTCCGACCCCGATAGCTAATTTTTCACTGCCAACCGGAAATAGCAAAAAATTCAATTTCGCCAATTTAAGCCTAATTCTACCACGGACTTCCGAATAACATTCCGAACACACTCCTAAGTCCCAAATCACCTAACGAAGCTATCCGAACCATAAAAACTAAATTCTGAGATAATTTACTCATAAGTCAACTTTCGGTTGACTTTTCCAAATATTTATCCAACTTAAGAGACTAAGTGCCTCTTTCCTCTCTACAATCACTCTGAACCCGATCCAACCGACCCAACACAATATAAATGATCTAAATAATATAAAATAAAGCAGAAATGGGAGAAACAGGGTTAAACTCTCGGAACGACCGGCTGGGTCGTTACATTTTTTATTTTGAAAAATTATTAATTTTGTTTTATTCAAATAGAAGTTTCCATAGAGAAAGTAAATTAATTTTTAAATAATACCGCAACAAAAAGAAGTATCGATATTTTCAAGATTTTCATCTTTACTCATACTATCTTAAAGCAACTTGAAAGTAAAATTAAATGGTTTTCATCTATCCATACAATTTAAGGCGATTTCAAACTAAATATTTTTATATTCAAAAGTAATTTTAAAAAATATAGCTTGTTAAACCTCAAATGTTAATTTAAATAATGAGATTTGGTCCTACTGTACTAGGAGGTTATATCTTATATACTTAGTTGATGTGATAATTTAATCTATATGGTTTTAACTCTATTCTTCTATGATAAGTTATAAACTATCAACAGATTGTCTTAAACACTATTTGTTATAATTTTTATATTATTTCATTATGAAAATTAACACATGATAATTCCATAAAAACTAAAAATATTTCTCTCGTCTCCTTAAATCGGGGAAAATATAAAAATTTATATATTTTATATAGATTCTATCAAATGTTTGTTATTCTATCACCAATGAACATCAATTTAAACGAGTTATAATAAAATATAATTTGATCTGCTATATTGAATTACTATAATTTAAATCATGTTCATATTTGTTTTAATGCCTATTATTCTCTTTGTTTGAAGTAGTAAATTACCTCATTAAGATGCAAAATTAAGAATTTCTCTTAATTTTGATGTATACAAGATATAAAATCATATTTTTTTCATCTTTTATCGTATTGTAAATATGATGTTGTTAGTTTAAACTTTCATCAAGTAGCTGATTGTTCACACTGTTGAAGTACTAGTGAGACCAATTTGGATGTATTCCATAATAGTATACTTTTTATTCTATAAAATTATTAATATAAATGGCACTTGTAGCTTTTTGATGTATTCTCTTGTAAAATATTTGAATATAGAGAGAAATAATATCATGGCAAAATACATATGTTACCCCCTGAACTATGAACCAAATCCATATTGCACACTTTCTAACCACGAAAATTATCTGGCACGCTCAACCTTTTCAAAGTGTGTCTAATACACACCTATTTTGCTACGTGGCTCGCGCGCTTAACAAGAAAAAATGAGCGCGTAAAACTTGTAAATATTTTTTCGAAATCTATATTTTTAGTGACACGTGTCAAAATGATAGTAATATTTTCCTTATTTTCAATTTTATCATATTAAAAAAGCTTTTAAGCATATCTTTTATCTCGATCTTTCCCAAACTACCAGGAACACCCCTCCCCCCCCTCCCCTCCGATCTTCCCCAAACTCCCTTTCTGTTTCGCTCTTTTTCTGTCATTTACATAATCCACCAAAACTCACGATGAAGGATTTAATGAAAATAATGTAAATTTTTCTTAAAATTGCCGTCCAAACTTCCAAAATAAAGATTTGATGCATAATATTTATGTGTTTTTCCTAATACCATTGATATCAAATTGTTAATTTGATGTTTGTGTTTGATACTGGAGGTTAAAATGAGTATTATAGCACGAAATCTTTTTCATGTTAATGGGAGAAACTTAATAAGTTATAATTTATAGTTTAATTTTATATAAATTATTAAAATAAATTAATTGTAAATTGTGATCCCAATATCCTTCTCTATCCATGACTAACTGGATATAATAATGATTATTTATTTAATTATAAAAAATTTACTAAACACTAACAAATAATAATTTTAATAAAATTGCAATGTTGCGCCCATATACGAGTTTTTCCTCATCTAGTATACAGAGAGAAGACAACTTTTCCCCTACGTCTAAAATTTGTTGCAATAATTGAGAAACTGATTTCTTGAGAATAAAATTTACATATTTATACTATATGTGTAACTGTAAAGAAAACATTTAGAAAATAATATGTCACGAATGTTTGAGAAAATCGTTCTCTGAAATAAAGAGTTGGGAAAACTATCAATAATTCTGGCGATTACGCAAAATAGATTTAGTTCGATTTGCATTTATCAAAATTGAAATTTTGCTTTTCTTTTCTCCTTAAAATTTAATTACTTTAATTGTTAGCATGATTCAATATTGGGTTGGTGATTGCACTAACTGATCAAATAACACACTCGAAATTCTGGGTGGGAAAAGGTCACTGTCCTGTGCTCTTTTGAAAGTGAGTAATTCCTACTGTGGAATGTTTTGATTGAAATTAATTATGTGACAAATAGAGTAAATGCTGATCTATTTTTTGCGTCCAATAAATTCAGATCTCCAAAGACTGTTGTATACGATCAGAATGGGCCTTGGCTTCTCGTGACTAATCGGGGTTGAATTATGATAGGCTACGATTTGGCCTCGTATTGTATCGAGCCTCGATATGCAGTCATATTGTTGAACCCTTAACTCGAGGACAGTCCAGGACGATGTTCAATCAAGATGGAGACCGAGTGTAACCCAGGCTGAGTAAGATCGAAGGGGGTTTACCCGATCGAGTAACGGTAAGCCGAAATATCCGAGATCGAGCGAGGATTACGGCGGGAATCTTGGTACGTATCAAGTCAAGGCCGGTAAATCAGCCAGTCATGAGATTTTCTTACTATATTTTAAATTGTACCATAAGTAGAATTCATCTCTTATATAAAAAGGGATTCTCATCATTTTGTAATCATTACATTCACACCGAACAAATCAATATATTACATTTCTCTCTTAAGCTTTTAATATTCTGTTGCTCAATTCATAATTTCAATAACATATTCATTTGGTTCGAGGGAAACCTAACTCGATGGCCAAAACCGATATCATTTTGATTTGCTCTATTTTTATTTACGGTCAGTTTCTAATATCAATTTACATATTTCTCAATTTGTGCCAAGTAAAATCACTTATTTTTAAAACTAATTATAAATTTAATTATTATCCAATTTTAAGAGTAAACATCCCTCTATTTACTTGTCAATATTTACTTTTATATTTTGCTTACTTTAACAAGAATAGAACATACTATCTGAGTCTTCAAGTGAATGAGTAAATTTATTTCTTGAACCAATCTAAAAAAATATCCAATCAAGTATATTTAAGAAAAATCAAGTAATTAATTTAATCATGCTTAACTAGATCTCTACCACGAATATGACTTTACTCTTGTGAATATTAAAGTTAAAAAAAAACATATGAACAATACTAATGCAATTATCATAAATATATATGTTACATATATATATATGTTGAATTGTCGATATAACATATTCAAATCAATGAATATCTTTGTGAATATTAATTGATAAACTATGGTCATGTCATCTATCAAAATTCGACATTTCATATAGTAATTTAAACTTTCACCAAAGGATGAGTTCTCTATTAAATTAATTACTTATTTGCTTGTATGTTCGTTTTCTAAGGATAATCAATGCGTGAGCCCCATTCATATGTATATCGTTACCATTTCTCTATAAGAGGTAAAGAATGCATCTAATGAAGTCTTCTATTTTTGGTCATAATATTATATAAAGAAAACCAAGTCCAACTTCCATCAATTTGGACGTGAGCTGTTTATCGTGGCCATATTAATTATAAAAGTTCTACAACCCTTATATTCTCTATTTATCGTAGTTAACGACGGAGGCATGATTTTTTATACGAATTTGTCTTATATATACTGTGTAAATTTTCGATATTTTCCACCCCTCTAAATCTGTCCCTGGCCGTAGCCATATTGTATATCTCAAAGATAAGAGCTAAATATAAATGTTAAGTGACTCATTATCGAGGGATATAATGGAATGAATAATATTCTTCCATTCTTAATCAGAGCCCTCGAATTTGATTCTTGTCGTTGAATTTTTTTTAATAGATCAATAGCGTTTCCGCTTAAAGACCAATACGTCACGAATTTGGATTAATCGGGCTTATAGTAGCTATTCTGATACCTGATAGAGCCTCTTTGGATTGCCTTAAAAAATATTTTTTTAGCATAAATAATTTTTAATCCAAAAAATAATAAGTTAATTAGGGTTGCCCAGCTTATTGCCTTGAGCTTGTTTTAAGCAGTTTTTAACTTATTTTAAGTACTTTTTAACTTTATCAAACAATGAAAAAGGTAAAACGAGTTTAAAAATTGATTTGACCATCTTAAAAGCCAATGCAAACGCCCTCGTAGTTAAACAAAAAAAAAATGTAAAAGTGACTTGTTCCAATTAAAATTTCACTAAAATATAAAAATAAAATCTCCAAAATCAATTTGGGAAAACGTGTTGTAAGTGCAAAGAAAAAAGCGCGTAACTTTTTACGTAGAACACAAACTCCCTCCCAAATATAGTAGTAAGACATTATCACTCTCATCTCACCCAACGTAACATGCAACCAAATGTTAAGAATTCATCTCCATTTCTTTCTCACCTTAACAAACTGAAAAGAAAAAAAAAACTTCACAAACAAAACGAGAAACCAAAGAAAGATGAGAACACCAACATCATCGAAAACAAAAGTAACACCATGTTGTAGCAAAGTAGGGTTAAAGAGAGGACCATGGACACCAGAAGAAGACGAGATATTAGCAAATTATATAAATAAAGAAGGCGAAGGACGGTGGCGTACTCTACCAAAGAAGGCGGGGCTCCTCCGTTGTGGGAAGAGCTGCCGCCTCCGGTGGATGAATTACCTTCGTCCTTCTGTCAAACGCGGCCATATTTCACCTGATGAAGAAGATCTCATCCTTCGCCTCCATCGTCTTCTTGGCAACAGGTCCTCCAATTTTTCTTCATAAATTAATTGCTGCTTATATTATTGGCTTGTTATTCTCTTCCTCAACTCTGATTTATATCACTTTTAGTTATATTATACTTTTCTCTCTCTCTCTCTCTTCTTTTTCTGTTATAAAAGATATTTTTATTTTTGTTGTGATATTAATAAAACTCACACGTCGATCTATATTGTGTTGAGAATTTTCGACTGATACCACTAACCTATAAGCCTGAATTGTTTTCTTGTACTAATCTTCTTATCTTCTCTTGAGTTTTTATTAGGGTTTGCATTATCTTTGAGTTTAATGTGTTGTTTAAATTTGGTTTTAGTGTCGGCCTAGCCCCACACCACATTAAAAAAATAATTTTGGTTTTAGTGTAATATTGGAAGATTAATTTGAGATTAGAGAAATTTTCGAAGAACATTTTATGTTGATTTTTAATGAAAATTTAGGTTTATTTTTATTTTTAATTTGAAAGAAAAATATTTTTTTGGTTTTATTTTGTGGAAATTAAAGTGTATACATCTATTAATTAAACAGCTGTTATTTTTAATTTTTTGGAGCAAACCAAATAAGCCCTAATATATAATCTTTACAATTCCAAATGTCTAAATGAAAGTTTCATTGTGAAGTAAGAGATCATGAGATTACTCAACCCCCACAAAAAAAGGGACAATTAATTAGCACTCACAAGTGTTATTCTTTTCCTTTATGATTTTTCTTTCTTATATTTTTTATTGCTTTGGAAATGTTGTAGGTGGTCCTTGATAGCTGGGAGAATTCCAGGAAGAACAGATAATGAAATAAAGAATTATTGGAATACTCACCTTAGTAAGAAGTTAATCAGCCAAGGAATAGATCCAAGAACTCATAAGCCATTAATAAACCATAATTGCTCAAGTGATGATCATATTACCAACAAAGCTTCTCCTTCTTCACCTTCTTCGTCTTCAAAATTAGTAAATGATCTCAACACAATTCCAAATCCTATTTACATTCCTTTCCAAATGGAAGAACCATTAAGAAGCATCAATATTAATCATCACGGAGAAATTACGAGTCTTGATGATTATCAATATCAAAGTAACACGATGCTTGTCAATTATGGTGACGATCTGAATATTATGGTTGAGGAAGATGGTGAAATGAATTGTTGCACGGACGATGTCTTCTCCTCGTTCTTAAATTCTTTGATCAATGAAGACATGTTCAACAGCCAAAATCAACAAATTACCAATGGCATGTTTTCAGATTTTGATCCTGTGGTTACTCCTACACAGGATAATCAAAATAATAATCACCAAGAGAGTGGATGAATGAAGATGTTTATGTTGCCTTCTTTAATTACCTTCACATGGTTATATAAGAAATGGTAGAAGAATTTGGATTCTTATTAATTTTAAGCAAACCATTCTTTCTTTTGATGATGTTCTAGCTTGTTTTTATTGTTTTGATATGTAATATATAAATATGAATCTTAACCGTTTTGTTATGGAATATGTATGTGAGGTTTGCACATATCGTAATGCAATAAGCATATATGTTTGAGTTTATTTGTTTTTCTAGAGTAGTTTTTGGTTAACGCAACCCTAAAAGTTAGCTGAAGATGTGACACATGCCCAAGACCGTGTAATAAACCTGAAGTTAGTCGAATATATATATGTATATACCCCTCCTACTCCCAAGACAAGATATCTGATGTGTGAACATTGTAATGAGGGCTCAAAATCGAGTAAACTAAGAATTATGATAAATCTGCTCTGATACCTAGTTAAGAAAATAGATTTTGGGTATAATATACCGTGCAATGACATGCACTTGCATCAAAATTCTGTTGAGTTGGGCATGTCACTTAATTTGGGAGGATGTTCGATTTTAGGTCCCCCTACTTTATCTAATTATATTTTAGATTTTAATATACAAGGTAGGGGTCAATCTCAATCTCCTTGCTAACACAAGGCGACTTTAACTAAAAGCAATCCTAACTCATGAGGATAAATATAAAGTTCAATTCAAATCAAGCATAGACTCTTAACATTTTACATGAATAACAAATTCGGCATTTTTTTGGTTTATCATCTCCTGTTAAAACCTCCAAAGCTCTAAATACAAAATTAAGCTGCAACAATATATTTTCATGTATGTAACCTGATTTAAAGTCTTTCCTCTACATGTAACACAGAATTAAAGTCTCTCATTGCTATCCATGGTTTATGCCTCATTCCAGTTGTTTTGTTTATATACTCCCATAACTCTCACCTCTCTTCCTTGGAGTTGTAAGCATACACAAATGTTGCTCTGAATTCCATTTGTAAAGGTACAAAAATGACCTCACATGTGACTGCCTGTGCATTCTCATGAAGTACTGATCTGATTTTATAATAATCTGCTCTCCAAATTAACTGAATTCTACCATAATAATGTGAAGCATGATTTGAAAAAAACTGGCATACACCAAACATTCTACTAACTATTTCTTCAACTTTATTTTATTTTATTCTAGTCTCCAATAGACCAATTAACCCCACATTCAACTCATTACAGAGGAGTTTTACCTCTCTTTGTTTTATAGGGCCATTTAGGCCCCTAACATTCCAGCTTAGGATATTAACCATCTCTCATTGTGAGATTGGCTGCCCACATTCTCCTGACCTCCTTTATCTTTATCCTCCCTAATTTCTCCAATGCTTGAAAAGTGTTTGTCACTGTCATTACATCCTTGATAACAATAGGCACATTAGCATGTTTCTATGGTTGATTCCACCCTACACCTTGTTGTTTCATGTTTCTCCCATCACTCTGCATGATTGGATTCTGTGTTTCCTTCCCCTTACTGTTATCCCCTTCCTAAACCTAGGACTTTCTTTGTTTTGACTCCCTTCCTCCTTAGTTCCACTCTCAGAATTAGGCTGCCCCAGCTTTTTGTCCTTGTTCCTCCTGCATTTATCTCATGTATGACCATATTTACTACATACATCACATACATAAGGTTTCCAATCATAAGTCACCCTGTGTTCTACAATTGCCCCTTTCTCATTTTTGAAATAAATTGTCTCCGAAAACTGATCTCCAATTTTTACCTCCACCAATAAGCGTGCAAAATTCAATCCTACTTTCTTTCTGTGTTTTTATCAACCATTAATGGTTTCCCAACCAGATTCTCAATCTTACTCAAACCTTTGGCCCTCCAATACTTACATTCCAAACATGGTAATCTTATCCATACTGGATTGTGTAGAGTTCATCTTTTGAGAAGTCCATATCAACATTCCAGGCTTTGACAATTAACGGTTTATTGTCAAAATAAAAGACCCCTTCCTGAATTACATCATTCTTCCCCACCTCACTATCAAATCGAAGCATGACAATTTTATTTTTAGCATTGCAATCTTATCAATACCATGTTTTCCTCAAAACCGCTGCAAATAGCTATTTAACACATTAAATGGTGGATACGCACCCAAGACATAAGTGCATTCCTCCAATATTCAATCTCGGATTCAATGTCCTCTGCTTCAATTTCTTCAATTTGTCGATCACCCTCTGTTTCTGGACATACATACTCGAGCTTGAAACCAACATTCCTAATTTTTCCAATATCAAAATTATCCCAGACTGAGGATGGTAATTGATTTTGTTTTTTCTCCTAAAGCTCTGTTTCATCAGCCCATGATAATTTCCTTCTATTTTTCTATTGTTGTATGGCTTTTTCCCATTCAGCTAGCTGCTCATTTGTCGAATTATTTGCATGCAATAGAATTGAACTTGATGATGCCATTGACGGACCAGGAATCATATATGTCTGAGCCCTAGTTCCCTCTCCAATTATTTCAGCAATTGCCCTTGATTTCCCCCTAGTATTCTGAATATTAACATGAAATGATGGATAAGCTACTCTTCTTGTCCCTTTCTGAGTCGAATCTGCAGCAGGGATTGATGTCTTCGATCTCCTCCCCATGAATGGCGTACTCTAGTTTAACATGCGCCGAGAAAAACTACAGACTCATGCCCTCTAACTTACTCTTAATGAAGTGATTGACTTCCAAACTTGTTTGGATGTAGCAGGATTAACAGAATTGCCAAGTAGTGGATGTACATACACTTGGAATGATAAGCATGAGAGTGGAAGAATTTTTTCTAAAATTGATTGAGTGTTTGTAAATAGAGTGGATGGACAATATGGTGGATTGTAGAGCAAAGTTCTGCCTGAAGGTGTAAGTGATCATAGTCCCATTCAGATCACATTAGCACAACAAAACAACCAACTAAGGAGAGCATTTAGATACTGTAACATGTGGAGTTCTCATCCACAGTTCAAGGAAATTATGAAAAAAGTCTGGTCTCTGAATATTGGTGGGGGGGGGGGGGGGGGGGGGGGGGGTACAAAATGTTCCAAGTGGTCAAGAAATTAAAGATGTTAAAAAGACAGTTAAAGGTCTTACATAAGAATCAGTAACATTGTTGAGGAGGCAGCACATGATAGAATTAATCTTCTAAAGAGTCAGAAGGCACTTCAAAAGTCTCCACTGGATACTACTTTACAGCTAGAGGAGAAGACTATGGGGGAGAAATTCAGAAGATCAAGTTACTTAGCTGAAATGTTTTTGCAACAAAGAAGCAAAGCAACTTAGATTAGGGCAGGAGATGATAATATTAGATATTTCTTTTCAATCATTAAACACAGGAAGCTTATGCAGGCAGTCACACAGTTGCATGACCAGAATGATCAAATGCAGAGTGAACCAGGCATAACTGAAATTTTCGTTGATTATTACAAAAAAATTGTTGGGTGAAAAGGGAGATAATAGAGGAAATTCAAACCAGTGGCTTTTGGAGAATGGATATAAACTGGATTCAAATCAACAAATGTACTTATTGGAACCTTATACTGCAAAGATGTAAAGGAAGCAATATGGGGTATCAATGTGAACAAAGTCCAGGTCCAGATGGTTTTGGAAGTGGTTTTTTCAAGGAAGCTTGGGATATAATAGGAGCAGATGTGACTGAAGCAGTGCTGGATTTTCTTAGCAATGGGAAACTCCTGAAACAAATTAATGCCACTATAATTACACAGATCCCAAAAGTTGCCAATCCTTTGAATGATGCCTAGTTTAGACCTATATCATGTTGTAATGTGGTGTACAAATGCATTTCAAGGATGATATGTAAAAGACTGAAGCAAGTGTTACCACAGCTTGTGAGTGAATCACAAGGTGCATTTGTGCAAGGAAGATCTTTGGTGCATAATGTTCTCATATGTCATGACTTGTTGAGACATTATAATAGGAAGACCACTCCTAGGTGCTTAATGAAGATAGACTTGAGGAAGGCATATGACATGGTGAGATGGGATTTCTTAGCAGAAATGTTACAAGGTTTTGGGTTCCCTAACAGGTTTATACAACTAGTTATGACATGTGAAACAACTACCACTTTCTCAGTGAAAGTAAATGGTACAGGATATGGATATTTTGAAGGAAAGAGGGGCTTGCGTCAAGGGGATCCAATTTCTCCACTGTTATTTGTCTTGGTCATGGAGTACTTATCAATAATTCTCCAAAGAATAAGCCATTTACCAAATTTCAAATTTCACCCAATGTGTAAGAAGCAGAGGCTAACACATTTGGTGTTTGCTGATGATTTAATGATTTTTTGTATAGCAAATAGTAGCTCGGTGAAGAGGGTGATGGAAGCTATGAATCATTTTTCTGAGGCATCTGGGCTGATGGCAAATTTTGATAAGTCGAACATATTCATAGCAGGGGTGGATGAGGAGAATAAGGCAAAGTTGGTTCAAAAAACTGGATTTACAGTAGGTTCTTTTCCTATAAGATACTTGAGCCTTCCTTTATCGCCCTAAAAGTGGAGCAAAATGGAGTGTCATCAACTGATTGTGAAGATTACAAAGAAAATCAGATCCACTGCTGCAAGACATCTATCTTATGCAGGTAAACTACAAGTAATAAATTTTGTCCTCTTCTCAGTACATAATTTCTGGGGTGCTGTGTTTGTGTTACCTCAAAGTGTGCTAAATGAGGTAGATAGAAAGTGTAGGGAGTTTTTATGGGGAAGTTCAGAAGAGAAGAAGAAAGTAGCTTTAGTAGCTTGGGAGAAAATCTGTAAGCCAAAAAAACAGGGTGGTAATGTAAAAGAGTGCAGGAACTGGAATAAAGCTTCTGTGGGTAAAATGATATGGTTGATAATGAAGAAAATTGACAATCTATGGGTGAAATGGGTGCATAGACTTTATATGAACAATGGAGTAGATTTCTGGAACCACATACCTCAGGTCGACAGTAGCTGGTACTGGAAAAGACTAAATAAACTGAACATGTGTATGATGAACTGGTATAGGGATGGCAGGTACAGCTTGACTAAGAATGGAAAATATTCAGTAATGCAAGGCTATCTAAAATTAATTGGAGACACACCAAGAATGGAGAATGCTGAATTAGTCTGGAACATGATCAGTCTACCAAAACACAGATTCATCTTGTGGCTGCTTGCACAAGGTAGACTGTTGACTAAAGAAAGGCTGATGATCATGGGGTTACAATGTGAAAATGTTATGTGTATACTATGGGTACAGAACATTTATTCTCTAAGTGTAAGTGGTCTGTACAGCTATGGGAAGTACTCAATCAATGGAGTGGAATTAAACTTCAACAGCAGGATATCTTACAATCTTTAAGGAGAATACAAAGTAAAAGATGGACCACGATGAAGAAGAACATTATTGCAGCAGTATATGGAGCAGGTGTATACAACATTTGGCAAGCAAGGATCTGAAAAATGTTTAGAGAGACTACTGTACAAAGCAGTATCACACTGAAACAGATACAAAATGTAATTACAGAAAGAATAGGCATGCTAAAGAGTACAAAATGAGTTAGAAAGGCTAGACACTTAATACATAGGCTATGTAGTTAGTGATGTGTTTTGAATGTATAGATGAATTAGAGGTTCTATTTTTGTTTATGAGGCTTTCCTGGGATCACCGGGTGAAGTGCTCTTCTTTGTAATTGAATTTGGTTGATGGACCGGTAATAAAATTCACATTTGTTACCAAAAAAAAATATTTCCATGTCATCAGAACTTTTACTCTAAGTTTTTTTTTTTTTAAAATAAAATAATTTTCTTTTACCGGACTACAATATACAGTTTTGGAGTATATCTTCTTCATGTCTTCAATTGTCAAGGTTTTGTCTACATCTTCCTTTATATTTGACAACAACATGAAGTACGATCCTTAGACCAAATATTCAGAACTTCAACTAAAAGCAGCTACCAGTCTGTTTATTTTAAATATACTGCACATGCGATTGTTAGGTAACTCTAGATATATACATGCATATTTTACTTTCATTTTACTTCTCGAATAATATTTTTATAAGGTCCAATAAAATGAGACTAAAAATTACCTTAAAGATGCAAATATTATTCGTCATAATAATTACCTCATGCAATTTAAATTCTATCAACATAATATTCTCTTAAGTTGGTGCGAAAAGTATGTATAATGGCCACCGTTCTTAAAGGTGGTCTATCCTAACCGTTCAATAAAATAATAATTAAAACTAAAGTTGGAAATATTTCTTAAGTTCCTATTTTTTCAATTTCTCGTTAAGTAAATGATATCTTCTTCTGCATGTAAGCATATGTTATGGTTTTTTTTTAATCATAAAGGGGACAGGGGCGGATTTTGGGGCGGAAAGGGGTTCGCCCCTTCGTCGAAAAATTACACTGAACGGGGGTTCGTGGTCAAGGAGATTCAAAACTTTTTTAAGGTCATATGTTCAATTCTCACTAACTATAATCTTTTTTAACTTTTTTCTTTTAAAATTCCATTCACGGAAATTCTGCCTCCGCCACTGAACGAGGAATGCTTTTACTTATAATATAATTTAATATTTGAGCACCTAATGGTCTGAAAATATAATCATGTATAGAATGCACTCATTTTCTTGACCGAGGAAATATATGCATGATATGGTCGTATAACTAGTCAAAACTACAAGTCGAAATTTAGGTAGCTAACATGCATTCGACTAATTGATTAAATCTATCAATTTTACTGAACCGAAAATTATTCTAAAAAGGAAGAACGTAGAAATAATTAACCAGCCAATGCACAGAAAATTGCTGCAATATATATATAGTACGTAGTTGGGGAAGAAAAAATGGTAGCTTGAAGAAAGAAAAATAGATAATATATTCAACAAGAACATAATTTTTAACTATATGTACATTAGAATATTCTAGAGTACCAAAAATATATATATTAAAAAAAAAAAAGACATGCAAATTTTGTTTCTGTTTAATACCATTTTACAAGCTCTAGGACTAAAAGCAGAATTTATTGAGATGACTTTGCATATAATATATCCTTTGCCATAATACGAGAAAAATAGAATAATAAAATTCTACAAACTAAAATCATTGACTCACCTGGAAAACTCGTAGCCATTGCCATGTTGGAGCTAGAAAAAGTTCATTTTTAAAGATTTTTCGCTGTTTTTCAGAGAGTACAACTTGTGAAATAAGATTAGTTAGAAATTATTAGTGTAAAACGAAATTGTAGAAGAAAAATAAGGAAAGAAAGGTTTTCAGTTTGAAACCAACTACTAGAAGAGAGAAATAAGAATAGAAGAGCTTCCAACGAACCACTATTTATACCCCTCTGTCCCCCCCCTCCCCTCCACTCCCACCCCCATGGTGGATGCACTATTACGTTATCGGGTTTATTTGAACCCAATATTTTCAATGTGGAACATAAATTTAAGCATAAAAATTTGCTAAAATGCCAACGTACTCCTAACAAATAATAAATATGAATTCATAATTTTATGTAAAAACCCTAATAGGAAAAAATGAGTCAATGACATGAAGAAACTTCCAAGTTGAATATTAGTTGCAAAGATAATATTTTGGATATTCATGACCAAAACTAAGCTAATAATACTTAGCTTGGTTTTCCCTACAAACAAAAATATGTATTTTTTGAAATAATTAAAATCAATAGTCTTCTTTTTTCCTTTTTCCTTTTTCCTTCCTTGTATAAGATTGACCGGTAGCTTTTGTAATATGGAGATGTTGGCTAGAAATTGACAATTCTTGACTTAGATAGATACATGAAATATAAATGCACATCCTAACCAGCAAGCCTGTGGACCTATTTACATTCCTTGTACCACAAGAATTTGCAGTAAAAATATATTTGTACTTGTTATTTATATTAAATCAAAATAATTTAATTTTAATGGTTAAAAAAATAATAGTAGACCAAGCTACTAGGTTGTTTAATTTAAACTAATGTTGTTGTGTTCATACCACCCAATACCGTGTCTACGTATGTTGATTAGTACCTTCTCGTATCCTAAAATTTCTCCATCTTTTCAACAGGATAATTTAAGGGGCATTTTCGTATATATACAAGTTTTCAAACTTATTTATCCGGTTTTGTCTTAGTTTTCATATTTACAGGAAGTAACAAAAGTTTTTTTTAATAAAATATATACAAATTCACTCAAAATCTACAATTTATCTACAACATAAATATATAATTTTTTTTGTATAAAATCCGGACAAAAACTATAATTTACATACAATTTATATACAACTTATATACAATTATGTAAGTTGTAGATATTTTGTATATTGTTTCTACATTTGACGTACAAAATATATACAATTTGTTCATGTCAAATTTTAACCAAAACCAACTCGAATCTTCACCAAATTGTCTCAAATTTGAGATATAAGCGCCAATGAATATTCCAAATCATTTGCAACAACACTCAATCCAAACAAAAAATAAGTTCATAAAATTCTATTTTCGAATCCAAAGCTTTGAAACTTTTTAATGGTTGTCAATGGAGTTTTTAATGGATTAACATAGTTTCCAATTCAATCTGCTCACTTATAATTATTGCTATTTTGTTTATTGATTCCAAAAAGCTAAAAGAAATATAACTAAAATAATTTTTCTTCATCAAAGCTAATTTCTTTCTTATTTACTTCCTCGTTTTCATAGGATCTGAGGCCAAAACTTTGCTAGGTACTAATCTTCTCTCTTTTTTTACTTAACATTAGTATAATTTCTTTAGTTAATTCACATGAAGATATTAATATAAGAGTACTGATAGAGAATGAGAGAGAGAGAGAGAGAGTGAAAGAGATCGAAGAGGGAATTTCCTATTCAATTCCTAATATAATGAGATACTCATTAATACTAATTTGTATATAATTGGTAAATTGTATATCACCTTGTAATTAAGTTAAAACCTAAATAATGAGGGTGAATAAGTTTCTAATGTAGTACATATCGGTGTGAACGCAGACAAAAAAGATTCTCTCTCTAAGACAAAAAACTCTCTTTGTTCACTTAGCCATTAGTTACAAAAAACGGTAACTTTTAGACGATCTCCGCCACGCACTGTCACATGGTGCCGTCGGACGGAGTCGACTCGACGCGTACGAGTGGCCATCGAAAGAAAACATCAAGGAGAATCAAGTTGGGGATCTCACTCAAACAAAAAGCTTCTATGCTATGACTATTACAACAACAACTCTATTCAGGTTGTAGATGGTACTAAAAATCCTCCCATCAGTATCACATCCATTTATGCTAAATGCACTGCTGCGGAAAGAAGAGATCTTTGGTGCAGTCTTGAGGAAATAAGTCTAGATGTTAAAGTTCCTTGGTGCATTAGAGGAGAATTCAATGTCATCTTAGAGCCGGAGGAAAAACTGGGTGGCAAACCTCACAAAATGCGCATGAGCCTTGAATTCAATAGATGTACGGACAATTGTGGCACTGATTATTTAGGATACATTGGTCCTAAATTTACTTGGTGCAATAATAGGGCACGACCCAAATTCTCAACCTTAGGGATCGTGATGGTGCCTACCACCACACTTGCTAGGCAATCCAATGTTAGAATTCGATTAACTAATTTTCTTTGATTATTTACTTAAGCATAAATAAATAAATTAAAAGTAAACTAATTTAAATGATTTCCAATGAGATACTCCAAATATAAAAGAAGAAGCACTTAAATAAGACAAACCACGAACTAAGTATATAAATAACTCTAAGACTACCCAGGGTCTGGTGTCACAATTCACGAACTACTAAAGAATAATACAAATATTGAGTTGAAAGAAATAATATAATTGTTCTGAATAAAATAAAACAACGTTTATGGAAATAGGAGAAGACTTTCGGGATCTGCGAACGCCAGCAGATATACCTCGTGTCTCCGAATAAATGAATAGCCACTCTAAATATCTCTACTGTTGGTCGATACCTGGATCTGCACAAAAGAGTGCAGAGTGTAGTATCAGTACAACCAACCCCGTGTACTGAGTAAGTGCCAAGCCTAGCCTCGACGAAGTAGTGACGAGGCTACAATGGGGCATTAACAACATATAACCTGTGACAATAATATATACAATAACGCAATAAAATAATTCTCCACGAACAAGAAAAATATAACTGAGACAATAAATATAAAGAAAGAAGGAAATCTAAACAAATAATTGAGTACTGCAACAACAATAAAATAACTCAGCCGCCTTTTCCAGGCCTCAGCTATAATAAACTCTCAAATGATTTCCAAGTTTCCAAACTTTAACTTTAAATAAAAGAAGTACCAAAATATGAAAAATAGTACTATAAAATGGTAGTTTTCAAATCTTTGTTTTTCTTCGAAAATCATTAAATATAATTGTCCTCCCTTATTGCTCCTTGTTGCGGCGTGCAACCCGATCCCACCAGACATATCATATCAATTTATTCACCCGTATCACAATCAATTATCCACCCTTATCACAACCCCCTTATCACCGCATTTCAAGTCAAAACCTTTCACAATATTTATGTCTCGACAAATTGTAAACAGAACAAGTTTCACTTTAAAATAATAGTAAAAGCAGAGTATGAAATAATGACAATAAAACAATAAGTGTTCCAGCCTTTATTTTATAAACAGTAAAACATGCATATTCTCCCTTATCATTGTCCTGTTGCGGCGTGCAACCGGATCCCACCTATTCACAATATCACAATCAATTATTCACCCTTATCACAGTCCCCTTATCACATCCCCTTATCACACCAATTTTGTTTATTCATCAAAAACTTTCACAGTTCAGGCCAAGCCTTTCACAACACTTTTATTTCAACAAATTTCAAACAGAAAACGGTATAGCTCATAAGCTTCGACCAATATTATTTCACAATACAACCAACCAGAATATATGTAAACATCGTAATGCTATCAACCCAGCTCAGTCTTTATGTACCATGATAAAATCAAAATAACAACCAACACTTTTAATATATTTTCCACAACAATTGGCAACAATCAATTGAAACCAAACAACCACATAAACCTCAACAATCATAAAATAGTTAAACTGCATTCCTCATAACTTCCTCAATATTATAAAAAATGAAACCAACAGGAACATATATATATATATATACCAAATCGCTCAACCGTTTTGTACCACAAAGAATCCAGCTAAAACAACTAATACTCTTTCCAAAATAACCACAACAATATCTAACAATAAAATAACAAGGCCAAGTAGTCATAGAAACAATAATGGACATAGAACAATTAAGACAAGAATAAATTAAGTTGGGAACGAGAAATGGATCATGCTTAACAAACAAATTGGGTGGTGCATAGATACTCGTCACCTCACCTATACACCATGACCATGCATTTCACATAGCAAACAAGTGAGGATTCCTATTCCCTCAAGTCAAAGTTAGACCAAACACTTACCTCAATTTCGCAGTTATGGCTTTTCCTTTAGAATCTTGCTCTAACTTGCTCGAATCTAATCATAATTAACTCAATATCATTAATTAAGGCTAAAGAAACTAACTTTATTGAAAATCACAATTTTTCCTAAGTTTTCTATATAAAGAAGAAGTGAAAACCCGACCTCGGGCCCGCTTGGTCTAAACTCAGGGTTCGGACCAAATTACGTTTACCCATTCAACCACGAACTCAAATATACAATTAGTTTCGAAATCCGACCTCAATTCGAGGTGAAGGTTCAATTTTTACAAAATTCGCTAATTCTACCCAAACCCTCAATTTTTACCTTGAAAAATTCTTAGTTTTTGATTTAAAAGTGATGAAAAACAATGAGTAATTGAAAGAGTAAAGTTTATAATTGATTACCTATGACTTGGGGATGATATTTGGTGAAGAATTGCGTTCCTAGGGCTGTGGGGTTCGAAAATTTGAAGAAGGACAAGTTTGCCCGTTTTATATATATTTTTCTGCCAGATATTCTGCCTCGTTTCTCATGTCAAACGATCCCGAAACTCGATTTTTATGTCTCCAATGCATTCCTTGTGAAATTATAGTCATGTTAGGCTTTTGAATCACTCAATTTGACCTTATAATGAAGGAGATATGTAGGTTTTAATATTTGCAAATAGTGCAGATTTTTAATACGCTGTCAGTGGCATTTTCGTAATTAACCTGAAAAATCTGGCAACCTTAGTAAAATGACCATACAATCCTCATACGATGTCCAAATTTGATGATTCTTTTTGCTACGGGTCCGTAATTACGATACGTATCTAATACTTCATTCAAAACAGAAATCGGAGCTCATTTGTTCAATATGATATCATTTATGCTTGATGAAATGACGTCGAAGCATATAAAAAGAACGAGCGCAACACAACTCAAATCTCTTTGAAACTCAGCCGAGCCCTCGGGGCTCTAAACAATTCATGCACGCAAGTCTAAAAATATCATACATACTTGCTCGTGCGATCAATTCATGAAAATAACATGTAAAACTATGAATTAAACCTCAAAACTCATTATTTTTCTCAAGAACACTTAAAGTTCACTATTTATCAACCGGATGTCCGAATCACGTCAAATAAATTCTGATTCTCACTAAATTTCGCAGACAAGACTTAAATATCATAACAAACATGTATCGAGCTACGGAACCAAAATACGGGTCCGATACCAACGGTTTCAAACATTAATTCATTTCTTTATTTCATTAATAATTCAGCAAAATAATTTCTTTCATAAATTGATTTCTAAGAATTGAGACCTCGAAATTCAATTCCGGGCATACGCCCAAGTCCCATATTTTACTGCGGACCTCCCGGGATCGTCGAAATATAGATCCGAGTCCGTTTACTCAAAATGTTGACTCAAGTCAACTAAAACCAAATTTTTAATTCTAAAAATTATTATTTCTTATATTTGCACATAAAAGCTTTCCGGTTTCACGTCCGGACTGCGCACGCAAATTGAGGTAGTTAAAATTAATCTTTTTTACGGCTATTAAGCCTAGAACAGAGTCTAAATTCATAAAATGACCCCTTGGGTCATCACAGTGTCCAAGTAAGAGAATTTGGAAAAGACTTGACAGAATATTCATCAGCGACAAATGGAGTCAAAAATTTCATATTACTTATGTCAAACACTTGGTAAGGACTGGCTCAGACCACGGGCCCTTACTCATGAAATCCTTTGATCAAGCAGGTAAGCACACGTCCTACTTTAAATTCCTTAATTTCTGGACTAAGCAGGAAGATTTTTATAACATTGTCAAGGAAGTTTGGAGTACCAACATTGATGGCAACAACATGTAGAGACTTCAATCCAAGCTAAAGCTTTTGAGCATAAGACTAAGTCAGTGATCTAGAGAAGAAGTGGGGGACATTCATAAACAAGTTCTTAAATGGGAAAAAAAGATTCAATGCCTTGAAGAGATTGAGTTAACCAACAACTCTGAATATGACAGAGAAGAAACAAATAAGGCTCATGCAAAGTACATGAGATGACTTCATATGCAAACCTCTCTTCATCTCCAAAAATCCAATGTAAAATGATTTGAGAAAGGAGATAGAAATACAAGGTATTTCCATGGCATCCTTCGAGAAAGAAGAAGAAAGCTTCAAGTGAACAAGATCAAATATCATAAGGATAAATGGATTCGGGGAGAGGAGAAAATAACAAAATCATCTATGAGACACTTCAACAAAATTTTCAACCTCCCAACGTGTATTGATCCAACTATTCTAAATTGCATCACCAAAAGGATCACTGATGAAGATAGAAACAAGATGGATGAGATTCCTAGTGAGGAAGAGATAAAAGAATACAGTATTTGATATGTCAGCTACAAATACTGCTGGGCCAGATGGATTCAATGGGACATTTTTTCAAAACTATTGGGACATCATCATGGATAACATCAATGCTGTTGTTTGGGACTTTTTCAAAGGTATTCCTCTTACTAAATTCTATACTCATTTTTGTTTGGTCCTAATTACCAAAACAGATGCCCTTACCACTTTTAATGAATTTAGACCTATTAGTCTTTCTAATTTACTAACAAGATTGTTTCTAATATACTCTCTCTTAGACTAAATCATCTGTTAACAAAATTAATTTCTCCAAAACTGGGCGATTTTGTTAAAATAAGGCTTATTTCTGAAAATGTGTTGTTAACTCAACAAATAGTTCAATCTATTTCTCATGTAATGGTGGAAATATTGTTATAAAATTAGATATGTCTAAAGCATATGATGGAATTTATTGAAACTTTATCACTATTGTGCTTAGGAGATTTGGTTTCATAGAATACTGGATTAATTTGACAAGAATCTTCTCTCTCATGTTTGGTACTCTCTGATTATTAATGAAAATAGAAAAATGTTTCTTCACATCCAACCAAGGATTAAAGTAAGGCGATCCATTATCACCATCACCTTTTATCCTTGTTGCAGAGATTTTCACATGTTCTTTGAATAATCTATTTCTAAATAGCACTTATACCTCCTTCTCTATGCCTTCCAATGGTACTTGTATTAATCATCTTGCATATGCATATGACATTGTTATATTCACCAGTGGTAATAATAATTTTATTAATCTCATTAGGGATATCATTAGGAAGTATGAAGTTAACTCTAGGCAAAAAGTCAACAGTGATAAGTGTTTCTTTATAACTGCTCCCAATACTTGTGCCAATAGAACTAATAGTATTAGAAATATCACAGGATAGATGGATAAGATTTCTGCTTTAACTACGTAGGTTGTCCAATCTATATAGGTAGGAAGAAGATTGCTTATTGTGATTGCTTGGTAAGAAAAAATGTTGAGAAATTGAATGGTTGGCACGGAAAAAACCTTTCCTATGGAGGTAGAATTATCCTAATTAAGCATGTCATGCAATCATTGCCTATCTATACTCTTTCTGCTATGCCCTCCCCCCTCCCCCTGCCCAAAGGTACTTTTAATCTCATTGAAAAATATTTTGCTAATTTCTTCTGGGGTTTCTTTAGTGAGAAAAACAATTTTCATCGGAGATCCTGGAAGAAGCTATGTTATCCGTTAGATGAGAGAGGTATAAGTATTAAGAGGATGGAAACTTTTGATAACATGTTAGCTGCTAAAAGATGGTGGAGAATTAGAACAATTCCTTCTTTGTGGGCTGATTACATGAAGCATAAATACTATCTGAGGTCTCATTTGGTGAGTAAGAAAAACACACGAATGGCAAAAGTTGAAGAAAATCAGAGACAACGCAGAACCTCATATCTTCTGGCTTATAAACTCTGGAAACTCCAGCATGTGATGGGATAATTGGACAGGTAAAAGTCCTATGGAAACTTTATATGGGGATATCAATACTAATCCTAAGGTGCAAGTCAAAGAGTATATTCCAAATGGGGAATGGAACATGAATAAACTAGGAAGCATCTTCTCTGAAGAGACCATGAAATATATCATGAAGATTAACATTGGAGACGAGAACATTCCGGACCAACCTATTTCGGACCTCACAGAGAATAGTAAGTACTCAAACTAAAACAACATACAGTTTGCTCAGAAACAACAGAAACAAGGGTCCACTCCTACACAGGTATGCCACATTAGCATCCCTTTTAAAATATCATTCTTTACTCGGAGATTATGGTTATCTAAACTTCCTTTTGATGAAATCATTTTTAATTTTGAAAAGCATATTGTCTCTAAATGTTCATGTTGTACTAACTATTTCAGTAAATCTATACAACATGTCTTCATGAAAAGTGATGCAGCTAAAACTATTTGGAAAACCATTAGTGGCCCGATGGGGATAAAACTTGTGCAAATGCCTATAAGAGGATGGTAAAATCACTGATTGAAACAAAATACAACAATGAAGTCCACAAATAGATTCTTCAAATTACTCCAACGATCGTTTTTTGGGAAATTTGGAAGGCTAGATGTTCTTGCAGATATGGGGATAAAAAAAGATTCAATTACTACAACATGAAACAACAAATTGTTTGGAATATTCAAGCAGCCGTACATAGAGCTTTCCCTAAATGCGAACTGATATTGCCCAGGGTAAGATTTTGTGATGATATAACAAAACTACAGCATGTTCAAGAGGCCATCATTGTCACTTGGTTGAAGCCTCGCCTCAGGGAACATTCAAGTTAAATATTGATGGCAGCTATATTCAAAGTAATGGTAAAGCTGGGCTCGGTGGCACTTTGAAAGATGACCAAGGTGACTTCTATATGGCCTATGCTATCCCAGCTAAATGTGATAGCCATAATGAAGTTGAAGCTTAAGCAGCATTGTTTGGGATTAAATTGTGCATACAAAATAGGGTCACTGATTTTACAATCGAACTTGACTCTCTTTTAGTGACAAACATGCTGAATAACAATCATACTCAACACTACAAATTGCGAAGAACTATGGAGGAGATCTCACAGTACATGAACCATGCCAATATCACTCCTACTCATTGCTATAGGGAAGCTAACCAAGTGGCGGATTTTTTTAGCAAAGTATGCAACTACACTATGGAGGATAATATCTACCTCCCCTTTCATCAAATGCCAAGAGGAGCAAAAGGGTCATTTCCCTTGAACAAAATTCAGGTTCTTAGTGTTAGAACTTGGTACGATAAATCGAACTTTTTCGTTAGTTAGATATCCTTTGTACCGTCATAAAGGTTGATATTTTGATCACCTGATTGTGATTTTGCCCCGTGTTGTAATCTAGGGAGGTAAGGCAATCCCTCTCCTTAATTATAGATATATACAACACACCCAAATTTACTAGGAAGTTAAAGTAAAAAAAATGTAGTACATATAAGTAAGAATCCCATCTTTTTAACAGAATTGTGTTAAACATCCTATTCCGTCTAACATTAGTGTCATAAAAATGAGAATAGATTGAGCACATAATCAAGTATGACCTTAAAAGAACATGAGATATTGGAATGTTTGGTAAAAGTATAGCTAGCTAATCGGTCTAATGAAGTTCTACGAAATGGAAAACATTAAAAAAATATCTGTTTTATGTTTTACAAGGAGTATTATTGTCATAGACATCCTCTTTTGTTATAGTATTTCCAAATTACATTTTGACACTAATCATAGTTTGGCTGAACATAGTGTTCCGTACTAGTAGCATTTTTTTTTTTGTGAACAATCGAAATATGAAAAGGAAAATAGCACTGTATAGTCAACCTTTTTTTTGTTGTATAGGGTCAGAATGGGTATGCCCTTATTATGACTAATCGAGGTTGGATCATGATCACATTTCGGCCTCGTGTCATATCGAACCTCAATACGAAGTTAGATTGCTGAATCTTTAATTCAGGGACCGATCAAGGACGAGATCAGCCAAGACCGAGACCAAGCAGATCGAAGATCGAGCGAGATCGATGGAGGTTTACCTAGTCAAGTAATGGTAAGTCGAAATATATGTGATCGAGCAAGAATCACGGCTGAAATCTCGACACGTATCAAGATGATGCCTGTTAATTAGCCAATCATGTGATTTTTTACTGTATTTATAATTATACCATAAGTAGAACTCCCTTACTATATAAAGGGAGTCTAATAATTTGTAAATGCATCAGATTCACGCAATTCAAAGCAATATACTATTCTTTCAGCTCTCAATACTTTGTTATTTCATTCATATCACTTTGCTCATTTATTTGGTTCGAGGATAACATGTCTCGAGGGCCAAAGTTACACGTCTCATTTGGTTTGCTTTATTTTTCTTTACAGTCAATTTTAATATCTATTTACAGATTTCTCAGTTTATGCCAAATGAGATCACGTATCCTTGAAACCATATATAAATTCAATTGTTATCCGTTTTTAGGGTAAACATTTATATATATATATATATATATATATATATATATATATAAATTTTATGCGCTTTTGGGGCTATCATATGTAAATAGTTTCGGCCACATGCTAAAAATAATAATTGCTCTTTACACAAATAGCTAGTTATATTCATTATTTATTATTTTTAGTTATTTATATAAACTATAATTATGCATATATTATATCTTTACCGATTATTTCTAGGGGCCCATTCTGCAAGCCCCAATAATGTACTAATGGGCTCAACTTGGACCCGAAAAACAAGACCCAAATCCAAATGACACCATAGATTTCTTCAAAGCTGAGCTCAGTACTTATTAAGCTGCAAAATTGCTGCTTCTCCACCTTTTTCTCCGACGAAACCGATGTTTTAGGTACCCCTCTTTGTCTCTCTTTCTCTCTCTAAAACCGTAAACACCTTTTATTCAGATTTTTATAAAAAAAAGAAGAAATCCACTGCATAAATAAAGCTTCTATTTTTCATAGTTCTTTCTGATTTTTCCCAATTTAATTGCATGATGTCCTTAATTTTTCTTGGGTATGAAATAAAAATTAAATCTTGGTATCTTGGTTTTGGCCTACCCAGTAAAATTGATGGAGTCAAAGATTCTATTTTTAGTAATTTATATTCCTTGAATAAGTGGAGATCTATTAAGATATATACCGAGTTGGGAACTTTCTTTGTGTGTGTCCATAGCTTGTGTATAGAAGCAGCCTCTGAACACCTGTTTTTTTTTCCTTTTCTTTCTTGGCTATTTATTGTACTCCATCCTTTTATTTTTGAGGAAATGAAAATAAAAAGAGGGTCTTTTTGCTTGAAAATTGATAGTTATTTATCTTACTTGCATAGGTTGACAGTGTTGTTAGTGTGTAGTATCTGTAAATTGGTTATGTTTTAATTGCTAGAGATAGCTCCTTGCATCGTTCGGAAACAACCTCTCTACCTCTCCACTTGTGGGATTTCACTGGCCTTGTTGTTGTTGTTGTTGTTGTTGTAGACTATGTTGCTTGGACTCTCTGAAAATGTTGCCGGGTGCGTGTCGGATTCTCCAAAAATAGTGTATTTTTTAGGATCCGACACGGGTGCGGCATCATTTTGGAGAGTCCGCGCAACATAGGTTGTGGATAGCTCCTTGCATGCACCAAAACAAGTTTGTACAACCTGTAAAGTTTAACATTGTAAAAGAATGAGGAGGATGTTTGCTCTGAAATGTATTTATTTGCTGTTTGCTAGCTATTACTGTCTTTGCAATCTGCATGTTGTTTCCCTATTTGCAACTCCTAAAAATTATTGTTTCTTTCAACTCTTTGTTTTATATTCCTTTAGATTGACCCTTTTCTGCTTCAGGTAGACTCTCTTGGATGTACTTTTGATATTTTTGAGTCCCTGCTTCTTCGTAGCTGCATTCAGTCGTTCGGCTTTTCCTCGGAGAATAAGGAGGACAAGGAACTTTTCAGGAACTTATTGCTTATACCATGCCCATATTTACCAATATACAAGAAACAGAATTATGTGGCACGAAAGAAGTTTTCTTGTCTGCCATCCGCTTTGCCACTTCCACCGGTGATTCGTTCCCTCTATTTGAAGATGATCTAAGAACCTCAGCCCAAGAACAGGTTGAGTTCATGCTTGAGGATGATGAAAAAATTCCTCTTGTCATAGCTGATGATGAAATAAAAGTGGAGACTAGAGTTGTGATGTCTAAAATATTTTGTTCTTTTGAAAAGGAACTATTCTCCTTGATTTTGGAACCTGACATTGCAAACAATGATATTGAAAAGAAAGTAATGCGGAGTCTATCTGACCTTGAATGGATGTGTAACACTCTTTTGAAGATGGATCTAATGAAGGACTTCGTCTCGCACTGGGCTAATATATCGAGCTATTTATTGAAGGTCGTCGAAGACAAAAGACTTGATTCTATCATGTGGGGTTTGAAGATAAAGTTAATAGAAGTAACATCAAAAGTATTGGATGCAGTAGGTTATGGAACTGTAGTTCTTCCAGCAGAAAGTCGAGTAGAACTGCTCAAGTCATGGCTTCCATACATTAGAAAAATGAAGTTTCTTTCCGATCAAATGGGCAAAACGGAGGCTGCATTTCCATACATGATGAGCGAAGACCTTTCCCAATGCATCGAGGGAGCAATAGTTTCGTTGGTTTCAGCATTACCATCAAATGATCAAGCTGACATTCTAGCAGATTGGATAAGTGCTGAGCAAGTTAAATATCCAGACCTTAGTGAAGCCTTTGAGATATGGTGTTACAGAACCAAGTCAGCAAAAAGAAGATTGGACGAGGCTTTGACAGAGTCAGCGACGCCATTGTCACCCTCTAGCTAATTTCTGAAGAGGAAACTTCACCTCGTAAAACTCCTTTGGCTACTGGTGGCTCTTGTAGTAGAGTGCCCAACATATTCCCTGGTGAGTTAGAGCTTTGTGAAAACGTGATTCTTTTGCGTTTATCCGATTTTGGCTACTTCTTTCATCTAATAGACATCTAAAGATAGGAATAGTGCACCATAAATAGTGCATTCATTAAAAAGAACCTATAACTTTAACAATGGTCAAACCAATAAGTACTTTTACATCGAGTTTAACTAATATCCACTAACGGTTAAGAAATTTTACACTATCGTCATCTTTACCTAGTATAGCCGGCAGAGGCGGATCCAGGATTTAGAGGCTCCGGGTGCCAAAATTTTTGAACGTAGTCATATTACAATTTACATGTCTAATAGGGTATAAATTTAATCGGCTTGGTATATTCGGGTTTCGGTTCGGGTTAATCGTCTTTGGAGTTAATATAAACAAATCGATCGAGCAAAAATATTATGTTATAATTATGATAACTTGAAAAAAAGAGAGCATAAAATTCAACTGGATTATGCATTTTGTACAAGAAAAAAGCCTCGTTATCACTTTATATTTAGATACTTAAGGCAAAAACTTATTCTAATAAGCACTCTAAATATTAAGTAAGTTTATAGACTTTTTCAATTTATATTTTTCATAAAAATTAACTCACTCGATATTATATACAATTGTCCTACTTTAGAGCAAACTAACAAAAAATAAACTTTCATCATTGATTAAAACAATAACTTATTCCAGGATTCTTTTTTTAACTTTTTTTTGTTCTGCAAATAGATTGTCAGAGTTATGGTCCCGGAGAAAACAATTATTTCTATATATATTGATAAATCACGGAGGAGTTAGGAAAGTGCAACAATGGAGATTTCTTTGAATAAAAATAAACTAATAACATCAATAGAAAAAGTCAATAGGACCTATTAATAAACAAAAAATAGCAATTAAGTAAAAGAGAAAGAAGAAACAAAGGATCCTCCTTCAATTGTCTTAAATGCACCAAACAAAAATGTTTTAAAAAGTGAGCTAGTCTAGATTCTAACCCCCACCATTTAGGTGAAAGTGGCAATGCCTTGCCAGTGGCACCTTGAGCCTTTTTGTTATTGAGGGTGCCACTTAAAGTATTTGTATATAGTCCTTCTATATATACATGCATGTATACATACTATTGCATAATTTCGACCAAAGTTTGCGAGCCGGCAACCTACCTTGTTTTTAAGATTAAACATCCCACTTTTTGAGTGGCCTGGTAGTGTAAAAATTTCTATACACTGTCGGTGTATTTTAAGTTAAACTTTTTTACATATTGAGAGTTAAAACCATTGAACTAGTCATTGTGCTACAGAATTGTTCCTTGATATGTCACTCATGTGTCGTAAAATGAATAATTTGCAATGAAGAAAAATAAATTGGGCCAGTTTGGAAATGATTGAGCTTCTGGATATACAAACTCCTAAGCCCAAATCTAATTCACTTCTCCATATTCACATTCAGATTAATTTCAGATCCATTACTAAAGTCCGAGTTTCTTCTTTGCGAAGTCCACTGAACTGTCATACACTCCTCTCCATTTCCTTCTCTGATGAGCTCCTCGATGGTTGACTTTTTTCCCGGTTTCCTTCTTTGGTGAGCTCCACGGCGATCGCTTTTTTTCTCGAGAAATCCTCGATGATGTCTTTCTATTGGAGAAATCGAAGGCCTAGAACTGTACTCCTTAGGAAAAGTAAGTATCATAATGCCTCCTCCATATTCTAAAAATTTGGAAATACTATGGTGTTTACAAGCTTATTACTAAGGTTATGGTTAAAGCTAGTGGACAATGCATATGCATGATGTGCTTTATGGTGGAATACAGGGATCCGAAAGTTTTGTTTAAATTCAAGAAACTTTACATAGTCATGGTTGTGCTTGTTTGACAACTCTTGTGAAAGAAACAAAGTATGTAAATTTTTCAGTACTATACATAATATTTTTAAAACTCAAATAACAATATCCAATTTTACATTTCAGGGCACAAGAATCTAGGTGAAGGCCTTGCATGAAGTATTTGTCTATCATGCACTTCCAAAGAAGGCTTTATTCTGGAAGAGAAGTCCTTTGCTGGCATCGATCACACAAAAGTCGCATCCATGCTATTGTGATTTATAAAGAGCCATGTCCCGTTCATATTTGCTTTATGAACTAAGTCAACTATCAGATTTTTGTGCTTGATAACTTTCCGAAGATTGAGCTTGTTTCACAAAATGAATCTATAATCCTTTCTATTTGCGATTTAGAAGTTGATCAAATTTCTAGAATATCACTGAACTATATTTAAGCAGATGATGAAGAACAACATGGATACGAAGGCTTGAAATTTAGCAAGACGCTGAGGTAGAGAGCTGAAACTAAGATTTATAAGCCTAAAGCAGTGATAAAAGATGATCTTTTTAAGACCTTTAGCCTTGTGACACAGAAATGAAATATGCCACTTCAGGAAGAGCAAGAAAAGACCTCCAGGAGAAAGGAAAAATTTGGATGGGCCAAGTGGAGATGGATTTTTACAATTTGGCAAGTCTATTGGTAGACACTCCAAGATAGATGGTCAAAGTATTCATAGAGATCAAGAACCTATGAACAGATCCTGCAATGTTAGATTTTGATACTAGGGATATTGAGAAAGATAATTCAGTTGTTGAAGCTATTAATAACTTTGTTTACAAGATCCAATGTGCTGTGAACTTCCCATGCTTTTTTTGGAGGGTGCTAACTCATCAAAAAAGCTTGGTTCATCATCCGTGCCTTCCAAGTCTCGCTAGCCAAAAGTTTTCTCATATTTCTTCAACTTCCAGTCTTGCAAATGTTGTTTCAGTATTATCTCCTCTGTTTCTGATCCAAACTATGCAGCTTGTATCCGTTGTCGGTGTGTCAAAGAAGATTTCAGAAGAATTAGAGATATAATAGGTGCAAAAATGTTCAGTTCTTTTGGGAAAGACATAACAAGCTTCTCCAGGCAAAAGGTTATTCCCTCTTTCTTCAACGTTTATTGCTACAAAATGTTGTTATACTGTTAGCTCCTCTGTTTCTAACCCAAAGTATGCTATTTTATCCATTGCAGGTACTCCGATGACGATTTTAAGGACTAAACACAAAAGTTGTGAAACAGTTCAGCCACTCTTTCAGGAAAAACATTACACGAAGCGGAAATATTCAATGTGTTCTACGAAAGGTAATGGAGAAGGTGATTTGCAGTGATTATACACATAGTTGGATTCATAATGTGTCTGTCATGCCACCCGTTCAATTCTTCAAGAAACAAGCCTTCAAGTACCTAGCAGTAAAAGTGGACCCGCAGAGAAAGTAGTACAAGTCCAGAGTTGATAGTGAAACAAGATTTCCATCCATAACAGTTGAAGAAATAAGGGTCAAGCTTTTACCTGGAGAGGCTTGTTATGTGCCTTCCCTATAAGGATGATTGAACTTTTTTGCACTTGTTATGTCTCTAATTCTTCTCAAATCTTCTGCTATATACTTGCAATGGATATTAGCGGCATACTTTGGATAAGAAGCAGAGGAGAGGACAGGGAAATAGTATTTGCAAGATTGGCAATTAAAATAATATGGTAAAACTATTGTCTGGAGAGCCTTGGAAGGCACTGATGATGCTTTGAGGAGTTTACATCCTCTGAAGATGTCCTGCCACACATGAAGTTATCAGTAGTTTGGATCTCGTAAATAAGGTTATTAACAGCTTCAACAACTGGGTCATCATTCTCAACATTCCAAGAATCAAAGCCCATTCTCGATCTTTCTAAGGTTCTTGATCTCCAAACTTTTCCATCCATCTCGGAGTGTCTACTAATAGACTTGCCAGCTTTTAGAAATTCATTTCCAGTTGGGTCATCCAAAATGTTCTTTTCTTTTGAGAGGTCTTTCCTTGCTGTTTCTGGAGTTTGCATATTGAGTTTCCAGGGCTAAAGGTCTTAACAAGCTTATCGACAATCAATACTTTAAGCTTATAAAAGATTAGTTTCAATTCTTTGCTTCAGCGTCTTGTTGTATTTTAAACCTTCATATCCATGTTTTTCTTCATCATCAACTATATTTCAAACCTTCATATCCATGTTTTTCTTCCACATAATTCAGTAATATTCTAGAAATTGGCATAGACTTCTAAATTGCCAATAGAAAGATTATAGATATTATTTTGTGGAACAGGCTCCTTAGAAAATTCTCAAGCACAAAAATCTTATAGTTGACTTGGTCAATAAGCAAATATGAACGGGATATTGCTATTGACAAATCACAACAACACGGATGCTACTCTTCTGTGATCTATGCTAGCGAGGACTTCTGATGCTCCTCCTTTCCAGAGTAAAGCTTCTTCAGAGGTTCATGACAGAACATAAAATACTGCTTGCATAGACTTTGCCTAAATTTTTCTGCCTTTAAATGTAAAAGTGGATGTTGTTATTTGAGTTCAAAGACGTTTAGTATTGAAAAGTTGACATATTTTTCTGTTTCTTTTTTCTTTTTTCTTTTTTATCTTTCAATAAGAGGTTTGTGTTGATAGAGAAGTTTCTAAATCAAATCCCAACTACGACAGCAAGGGCTCGTTTGGTATGAGGGATAAGGGATAAATAATTTCGGGATTAAATTTGAGATGTGTTTATCCCATATTTAGTTGGGATAGAATCGTGGTATAACTAATCCCGATTAGTTATTCCGGATTATATGTTTTTTATCCCTATGGGAGGATGAGATAACTAATCTCGGGATAATTAATCATGGGATACCTTGTTTCCAATCAAACGACGCCTGGTTTCCAACTAAAAGTGCAGAGATGTCAAACTTATTGTTGACTCTATACAACCAAAAAATATAAAATCTATTTCAAATAGAAATGATTATATTATAGTTCTATCTAACTATTAGTATCATTCTGTGATTCTTGAATACTTCAAACTTTTGTTCATAATTCCAGATTTCTTTCCCTCCCATTTAAGGAGGGGCAGGTATAACAAATATGGAAAACTTTTAATGGATGTTCACAGTGCAAATTTGGATTTAAAACTCTCTTTAATTTCATTGTATGATTAAAAATTAAAGAGAGTGAGTTATAACTCAAATCTCTGAGTGACACCTTTGGGCCATATATAATTAATTATGGTAAACATAGCATTATTAGCTTGGAATGATTAATGGCTGTGGCTGCACGTATCCAGTCATTATCACTAGTATTATTTTTGGTCAAAAGCATACTAGTCGCTACTCACCATTTCATTGATTGCATGTTTTGTTTTTTATTTTTTGTTTCTTAGTTTTATTTCATTCTGCACACTATTATCTTTAGCACGTGAATTTAGTTAATTTGGAGATTTTAAAGATTTTGGGTTAGTTTTTCCATAGGTTATAAGTGGTTCTTGAAACTTTTAAATATAATGTTTGGGATAAATTGATACATTATCCCTTAAATTTCCTTCAATAGTAGGTGATACATTGGTAGAAGCTCATTTTTTTTGGTATTCCACCCAATCTGGTGCTCGTTTTAGGCCACGACTAATTTGGGTTCGTGTTAGAGAGTTCAACTTTCGAGTAAGGCGCTTCCTACCAAAGACGACTTTATTCCCAAAAAGCTTAAATCCGAGATTTTTGAATACTTGTCTACAATCTTGGTTACGTTGGTACAAGTTCCTTATCTTCCTTTACCCTCTAATGTTTATTTTACCAATTTCAATTCATTTCATTTTACCCTAGGAGTCTAGGCCACATGATTGATTAACCTGTCGAACCAACTACTAATTATCGACTTGGTAAGCTATTACCTCACCAACTAGTTAACCAGATGCAAGCCCCTTCTTCGGCGAGTTCTTCCTTTTTCTTCTCAGCCTATAGGGTATTGGCAGCCGTTCTCCTGTGGATTCTTCCTTTTTCTTTCCAGCCTATAGGAAATTTGGCAGCCGTTTTCAGTTGTTGTTTCCCTCCCAACAACAAGTTCTTACATGTTACTCATCTGTCCGCCAACGGAAACAACACTTCCCCTCTGACTTGCATGTACTAAGCATGCAATCAGCGTTTATCCTGTGTCAGGATCGAACTCTCCACGAAAATCATAATTACATTACTTATAGCTTAATGTTCGTAGAGAAAACGGATTAAAATTGTTTTTTATTCTAAAGCACAACTTGTATTCATGTATTTCATATTCACCCGGAGCTAAAATTTAGAAAAAAACATTCTTCTTTCTAAAAATTGTCATAAATTAAACTATTATTATCGTAGATCCATACATACATATAAATGAGTAATTATGCTTGAGAGATTTAGAATATTATTGTTTAATATACATTATTTCAAGTTTTACTTTAGTGTTGTGAGCAGGTTTGTTTTGTTAACGAATTTGGTATTAGGTTTACTTGTTCTTGCTACTAGAAGTGTCAATTTATTAAAACAACTTTAAAATGCATGATTAAATCCAATCACTTAATTAATTAACCTAAGATTGAGTCTTAAGAAAATATCGAACCCCTTCTTTCTAGAATGCATGATTATGTAACATAGCAATATATTCCACGTGTTCTCCAAAAGGACAAAAAAAGGATTAAAAAATCAAGAAAAGGAAGGAAACTATAGCCATATTCATCATTTCATTGGTGGATGGTGGTGGTTTGTAGATATCAATTTGTTTCTTTTTAATTACAATTATTAATAAGTTGCTCAACAAGAAGAAAAGAAAAGTTACATGATTATATTTGCGACTAACTGAATAAAAGCATGGAATTTTTATTTTATTTTATTTATTATAATGGAATTTGATTTAATTAGTGGTTGTTGAAGTGGATGATAGGCCCCCTCCTTTCTTATCATCATAACCTTGATTGCACGCTTGCAATTTATATAATTCTATGTGTTGCCCATTAATATTCTTGGTTCAGTCACTTGAATCCTTTTATACACAAATTATTGCTTTCTAAAGATACCAAAGTAATTTATTTATTTAATATGCAGGATAAAGTTGCGGACAATAGATCCTTATGGTCCGGCCCTTTCCCGAACCCTGCGCATAACGGGAGCTTAATACACCTAGCGGCCCTTTTTTCTAATATGTGAGTAAGAAAGTTGTTGGCATGTGACCAAGAGGTCACGAGTTCGAGCCGTGGAGACAGCCTCTTGCACAATAGCAGGATAAAGTTACATACAATAGACTCTTATGCACCGGCCCTTCCCCCAAACTCCCGAACATAGCGGAAGTTTAGTATACCAGACGGTCCTTTTATTAATTCGAGAGAAATAAAGATGGGCACAGATATATATCCTTCACAGTAGTTATATATTCCAGTAAAGAAAAAAGCCAAGTTTACAGATTTTGAGAGGGAGAACCTTATCGACACCATGTGTTTATATAAAAATAATGAATTCCCTTTCATGTATATATATTTATAGATTTATTATCACTTAAGCATGATTAAGAGTATGTTTGGATTAGCTGATTTGAAGTAGCTGATAAGCATTAGGCACTGAAGTGCACTTTTAAGTGCTGAAACCGATTTAATAAATAAACAGTAACGTGTTTGGATACAGGTGCTGAAATTGATAATAAGTTGTTGTAGTATTTGATTAAAAAGTGATGATAATCTCTTTTTATGTTAAAATGACTTAAATAACCTTAGAACTATTTACACTTGTAAGGGCGTAATTTCTTCATAATTTTAGATTCCAGATCGATTCAAATACAAAATATTCTATTTGTCATTTTATTTTAAATACAACCGTGCTTAGATAAGATAATTTTTATGATAAATATAATTTATTTATGATAAGCATATATAATCATAAGTAATAATAGTTAATAATTGACAAAAGTTTCTCAATAAAAAATAAACCTAAATAGGACAAAATATTTGAAGAGAAACAAACACTGTCTTCATCGCCACAACACTTAGAAAGCAATACACCAAATTTTTTGATATGTCCTTATTTATTACATACAGTTCAAAGATTAATAAACAATCACATAGATACAATATGCAAAGCAATAAAGAATTTTCTTATCATAAATAGTCAACGAGAACTGCAAACTTGAAGAGGCGGGAGGGCGTGGGGGGTTAGGTTGAAAAAAATACTTGAGGCAGTGAGTATCTAGTAGGAGTTTTGTTCTAAAATGGAATATTTTAAGGATAAAGGGTGTGTTTGGTATGAAGGAAAATATTTTCTTGAAAAACAAGTAGTAATCTTATTCATTTTTTGGTGTTTGGTACGCAAATCAAGAAAAATATTTTCTCAAAATTTTTCATAAATAATTTTGATACAATAAACATGAAGCCATAAACATTCGAACCAACAACCTGTAAACCGAAAGATGAAAAAAGTTAAACTGAAAATATATTTAAAAAAAATATTTTTTCTCGGGAGGGGGGGGAGTGAGTGCGGGAGTGGAGTGCAAGAAAAAAAAACAGAAATTTAAAATTAAAAAAAACCTAATTTTTTTTGTGGAGTGGGGTGGGTGGGTGGTGACGGAAAAAACCTTTCTGGAGAGAGGGCATGGGTGGAGTTAGGTGGGTGGGTGTGGGGGGGGTGGTGAGGGTAAGGAATATGATGAGGAAGGTAGAGAAGGGGTTTGGAAAATGTTTTTCCTTATCTTGGTAGGGAAAATATTTTCCTCCAATTGGAGGAAAATGAATTGATGAGGAAAATATTTTCCAAAAAATTTAAGCCAACCAAACATTGGAAAATTGGAAAACATTTTCCGGAAAATATTTTCCGTCATACCAACACCAAAAAATCTTGGTCAAACTTAAAGTGCTTATAAGCTAAAAATTCATAAGCTGGGGGTGACTAGCTTATGACTTATTTTTGACTTATAAGCATTTTTAACTTGCCAAACGCGTAAATAAGCCGAAAAGTGCTTATAAGCTAGTTTGACCAGCTTATAAGCTTAGAGCCCGTTTGGATTAGCTGATTTGAAGTAGCTGATAAGCATTAAGTGCTGAAGCTAATTTAATAAATAAGCAGTTACATGTTTGGATACAAGTGTTGAAATTGATAATAAGTTGCTGCAGTGTTTGATAAAAAAGTGCTGATAAGCTCTTTTTCTGTTAAAATGATTTAAATAATCTTAGAACTGTTTACACTTATAAAGGTGTAATTTCTTCAAAATTGTAGATTGATTCAAATACAAAATATTCTATTTTTTATTTTATTTTAAATATAACTGTGATTGGATAGGATAATTTTTATGATAAATATAATTTATTTTATGATACGACAAAGAAATAGAGAATTTGCTTACCTCAAATATTAGTGAGAATTGCAAATTTGAAGAGGCAAAGGGTTTAGGTTAGAAGAAATACGTGAGGCAGTGAAGAAATAGGTTTGACGTAGGGACACATGAGTTTTGTTTTGAAAAGGAATATTTTAGGGATAAAATAGTAAAAGTCTTGGTCAAACTTAAAGTGCTTATAAGCTAAAAAGTCATAAGTTGAGGGTGACCAGCTTATGACTTTTGACTTATTTTTAACTTATAAGTACTTGATTATAAGCACTTTTAACTTTGCCAAACGCGTAGATAAGCTAAAAAATGATTATAAGCTAGTTTGACATGCTTATAAGCTTAGTCGAACATCCTCTTAGCCAAACACCCTTTAAGTGATACATAAATTTAGTTTAGTGTGTAATTACTAAGGTTAAATTATTTAGTTTAATTACATTTAGGACTCAAGTTGCAAGTAAGTATTTTTCATTAGAGTTTTCATGTAATATTAGTTGATAATGAACATCGATTGTCTCTGATTACGAAAGAGATGTCCTTAATTATTAGTGAGGACGGGTCAAACAAATAAATTAAATCTCGTGATTTGGAGAGAGGAAAACCATTAGCAACATCACAAAAAAAAAAGCTAGAAGACCCCACCCGCCTCACCTCACACCCCCCCCCCCAAGAGAAAAAAAAAAGAAGAAAAAACAAAAAAAGGTATCAGATAATTCTATCTACTAATACTTAGGTAAATAACAATTTTTTCCCTTGCTAAAATATATTACGAGGGTTAATTAGGATCGATCGATATATTTTGATATTCTGGACCTTTCTTTAATTAAAAGAATGAGAAATGGATTGATACAAGATTTAAATAGAAAGAAAGTATCATTTGTTTAATCAAAAGCAATCAATAACAGGTAAATTAAGTAATCTTGCCCTTAGGAACCAATTTCTTTCTCATCGATCGTTTAATTCTTGATATCCCTAACATTTGTACGAAGACGAACAAATATGATTTGTTGTACGAGCAGAGTTGCGGTGAAGTCATATGTACTTATTTATTCCGAATTACAGATTTCGAGTTCGAGTTATGAGTATGAGATTGTCTATGTCAAAAAAATCCTTTACCTCAAACGTGGAAATGTAAATCTAATTTAGTCAGGGCCAATACAAATATTGAAGGGGTGAAATTAAAAAATAGCGAGATTTAACAAGTGATAATTGAAAAATAGTTACGGTTTCAAAAGTAATCGAAATTTAACTATTTTTCATTTAAAGATAAATTTGAACGAAAATATTGTCCGAAATATATTCCATCATAATATACTGGAGTTCGAATTTTTTACATGTGAACTTCTAGCAAAATATACTGGAGTTCCAGCATAATATGCTAGATGTTCATGCGCAGGTGCTCCAATCTCCAGTATATTATGCTGGAACTTTCCGTGTGCTGGAGCTCTAACATATTATGCTGGAAGTTCATACACATGTGTTCCAATCTCTAGTATATTATACTGTGACTTTTCGTGTGCTGGAGCTCTAGCATAATATGCTGGAAGTTCATACACAGGTGCTCCAATCTCTAGCATGTTGGAACTTTCTGTATGCTGGAAGTTCATAAACAGGTGCACCAATCTCCAGTATATTATGTTGGAACTTTCCGTGTTGCAAAAGTGACTATTTTTCAATTATCAGTCCGAAAACTGGCTACCCGTGCTAATTACATATATTGAAGGCCAAGTCGTAACCCCCCCCCCCCCCAAAAAAAAAGAACAACATGATTTGTTGTACCTCTAATAATTCTACGCAAAAGAACAAAGAAATTGCATTATTTGTCATTGATGATGTAATTCTTTTTTATTGACTTTTAATAAATTCAGTAGTTTTTAGCACTTGGTATCATTTGGATATTCTCCAACCCCAATTTTTTTTTCAGAATAATCCTCTACGATTCATATTGTTGAAGACTTTAATATCTCAATGAATATTCAGTACTCCTCTATTAGTTTATATGGAGTATTTCAGAATAAAGTAAGTATAGTAAATATTCTTAACCTCTGAAAAAAATTATAAAGTAGCAATTCTACAAAATAATTAATAATGTATGAAAACAATGTTGTCTTTGCTACTTGATGAGTAGATTAAATGTCTTTAATTATGAAGTTTTTAATTCATCAAGGGACATACTTAGGATTTCATAAGTTTGAATAAAATTTTACAAAATTGTCTTTAAATAAAGTAGATTGACTTTCTTAGAAGTTAATGGCAAACGAAATTGATTCCAACTTGGATTTATTAAAGTGGGACGAAAAAAACTAGAAAGCAAAATGGTATCAGTATAGCCACCTTAATTGAGTTCTAAAGGACAATTAGACTAATTTCAAAAGAACTTTAAAAATAGGGATCTTTATACACATAGCTGGCTGGATTTACTGTTTACTTTTCTTCGTCGGTATGCATATATCAGGGCCATGATTTTCATTAAGGGGAGTAAAAATATAAAGAAATAAACTCACCAAAAAGTCAAGAGTTGTCATTATCGTATAATATATACATATTTCAAAAAATTATCGAGTTAAACAATGTAATTTTTCGACGAAGACATCTTTAGGTACATGTGACTCCATCACTATATACTATACGTATATTATATATGAATTATACATATATTATATATTCCTCGATTTCTCCTAAAAAATATCGAGGAGATTAATTTGTTCAAGAAGGTGAAAAGGGCTTATTTCAGGTGCACCCACCGGAATAAAAAAAAATCGTTGAGTTTGAAAGGGTGAAAATGTGATAATTTTCTTTGATTAAAAAAAAAACTTAAAAACAAATTTTATAACAATAAAAAGGTTAAATAATTAGTATTCCAATTACAACGGGCCATGAACCTTGCCTTACCTACATGTCATGCAAGCCTATCATAATGTTAACTTTTAATATTTATTAAATTTAATATTGCTTATTATTTATATATTTATATATATCAAATCATATGGTTGACTACTTAAAGTGAAACTCTATAAAAGTACTCAAATCAATCTCTAGCTGTTTTCTTTCGAAGTTGAAGGAAAATTAAACATCAAATTCATATGGACAACTTCAAGAAAATTTGTGTCTTTTGTGGAAGTAATTCAGGCAATAGGAAAATTTTCAGTGATGCTGCTCTTGATCTTGGAAGAGAACTGGTCTTTTTTCTTTTTCTTCTCCCTTTCTTCTTTGTTTGTTTTGATATAAAATATTATTGGATTTTAGAGGTTGTTATTATTATTATTATTAATATTAATAAAGAGAAGTTTTAGGTGGAGAGGAAGATGGATCTAGTGTATGGAGGAGGAAGTATTGGACTTATGGGGTTGGTTTCTCAAGCTGTTTATGATGGTGGATGCAATGTTCATGGGTAAGTGAGAATCCTTCACCCCCCCACCCCACCCCACACACACCCCACCCTCACCCTCAATCAAAACTCTGGTAAAAATTTGTCTGCATTAAGTGTTTACGCCGGACCAATTGATGCATAAGTGTTTGTGCATGCTTCTTTCACTAATTATGATTATCTATTATATATTTTTACTTTATATTAAATCACGTTATCATGGTAAGTTAATATGATTTGGTGTAAATATCATTACACTTAAGTTTTATCATCAAACCCCATTATTTATTTTTTCTATTTTTTCTTGTATGGTTAATTTTTGGAAGGATTGGATGGAGAAAAGAAGAGGAAAAATTTACTGCCACCAATTGTTTCCACCAAAATAAAGTAATTAATGTGTTTAATTAGGTGATAGAACTAAGGTGAGAATGTGTGTTAATTTATCACAGTTAAGTATTAACGACACATGTTATGTATTTATTGAGTTAGTGTAAACACGAGCTATAAGTAATTTTTTCCAGGGATTTTACTGTGGTTCAACAAGTGAAACATAGTAAATTTGAACGGGTAAGGGTTTTAATTTGTTTGTATAACAAGTTGGAACCAATTTTCTGAACATATATTAACTTATATTCATTTTTTTTTTCCTTTCTTCTTTTCTATTGAATAGAATTATTCCAAGAGCTCTTGTTCCAGTAGAGGTATGAAATAAAATCTCAAACACCCTCCTTCTTCTCCCTTTATTTCGCTCTCGCTTTTAATACAGTATAAAATATATATGCATATAAAGAAACAAATCCAGGATTTGAACTCGATGAGTTTTTTTTAATTAAACGTTAGCAGATATCGGGCCATGCAGTGGGAGAAGTATTAGTAGTATCTGATATGCATGAAAGAAAAGCTGAGATGGCTCGTAGAGCAGATGCTTTTGTTGCACTTCCTGGTAATTAAAACCCTAATTATATATGGTTTTTAATATACTTTGATTCATATATATTTGAAATTTGAATTCATAATATATATTATTATTTGATTTTATACTGAAGGAGGATATGGAACAATGGAAGAATTACTTGAGGTGATAACATGGTCACAGCTTGGAATTCATGAAAAACCAGTAAGAATATTAATTACTTTTCTTCTCTTACTTAAGATTAATGTTCTACATTTTTAATCATACTATCATATGTGTGTATGTTCAAATATTATTTTTTTTTGAGATATTCTTATTGAATAAAAAATTGATTACTGATAATATATAGCTATCTTTTTGTTGACGTAATATTCTAGGGAATACATGGTGAAAATTTTCTGAAATTGAATGCTTGGATTTGCTTTTTGTTTTTGTCTAATTAATTAGTGAACTTTATAGGTGAAGGAAATAGCAGGTTACACTATTTAAAAAGTATAAGATACTCCTGTTTTAGTTTGGGACGGCATCGAAAAGTCTAGCTTTGGTTATACATAATAAAATAATTAAAATTTTAATATAATACAAATTTTATAAAATAATCGGCCAAATCGAACCATTGAAATCCCGACCAATTGAACTAGCCCTCAACCTCGACACGGTTTATATAAATAGTCAACTTCTGATACTTTAATTTAGTAATGACCAATGGGATTGCTGACTGATATTTAACTGTTTGATATTTGATTTCCAATTAATATCTTTATAATTTTTGGCGATAAAGTAAGTATCAACTACGCTTACTATTTAAGAATATACCTTTCTTTTGAATATTCTCTTATTCTTTTTTTTATAAGAAGAGAATCTCAATCAATGCATGTGTCATACTTCACATAATAAACTCAGCCAAAAGAAAATTAATTAATCCAAATCATATGTGAAATGAAGATTTGAGATCTCCTTCTGGATTATTTTTATTTTAATAATTTCATGATGTGATGTAGAGATACCAAGTTTGTCTTATTGTATAATATTTTGTCACCAAATAAACTCAACCAATACAATAATAAACTAATCCTAACCAAATGTGAATCCAAGAATTTGAGAATTTTTTCCCATTATTTTATTTTATGTCATAGTTGTAGCTAGTATGGCTATAAACAAACAATGCTCTTTAAATTAATAAACAGTAGAAAAGGACAAAAAAGGTGAACAAATAATCTAGCAAGTCACCATAAAATTTAATAAGAGGCTTATTAATTAAACATTCATGCATGAAACCACAAGTTGGATACTTCAATCAAATCAATATAATTAGATAGCAATGACACGATTGTATTGACATTCAACTGGACACCCTTCCTACCTTGAAAGGGATAGATAGACATTTCTAAAATATCACAAGCCTCTGCATTTTTGCTTTACTAAATTTGTTATAATCCTTGTGTCCGATCCAACTTCTGCGTACCTCGACTAATTTGACGAAGGCCTACTACCTCCTGCTTGCATGAGAAATATGTAACTTTATCCACAAAAACTTGGACAGAATTACCTTCTGCTACGTTTTGGTGTTATCAAGAGTCATTTTAATATATATGATTAAAGATTTATATGTCATATAGTTTTAGTCCGTTTGAAATTGAGACATAGTTTATTGATTGATACTTAGTGGGCGTCTGGACGTAAGAATTGTAAAATTCCGGAAAAAAGTGAATTTTGTTTCAAAGAAAAATGGTATTTGAAAACGAGAGTTATGTTTGGACATGAACATAATTTTAGCTTGTTTTTGTAGTATTGTGAGTGATCTGAGTGAATTTTGAAAAACAGCTTTTTGGAATTTTTCAAATTTTCGAAAAATTCCAGAATTCATCTTCAGGTCAAAATTTGAAAACTTATGTCCAAACGGGCTCTTATTTTGAGAATAACTACTGTTTCCAACAATAGACATAATCTTTGGTGAAAGATTGCAATATGTTGAAACAGGTTGGATTGTTGAACATAGATGGATATTATGATTGCTTGCTTGGATTATTTGACAAAGGTGTAGAAGAAGGATTTATTAAACCTTCAGCCCGAAATATTGTCATTTCAGCTACAACAGCCAAAGAGCTTTTAGAAAAGATGAAGGTACTTTCTTTAAACAATGCTCCCAAAATCTTATTTCATACAACTATATTTCAACAAGAAGATAATAATAAAGTAGGTGAAAACACAAGAGACCAGGCAGAGTTATCTGGTTATGTTGCTCGGACCTTTCAAAAATGTCGTCGGATGCATGTCGGATCCTCCAAAAGTACATTTTTGGAGGATCTGACACATGTATGACATCATTTTTGGAGCATCCGACAACATAGTTACATGCTACTTATATTGATTGGGTGTGGATCAGTCGAGGTGTGTGCAAACTGATCCAGACACCACCCTTATAAATAAAATACATAATCAGTACTTAAACAGACAAATGAAAAGAGAACAGAAAAAGGATATTGGTCTGTTAAGAAACACCAGAGAAGTCTTAGGAAGAGAAACAAAACCAGCAAAGTTGCAACAATCACAAGGGTTATGACCTATAATTGCAAGATTGGCTACAACAACAACAACAACAGCTGCCCGGTGCACTAAGCTCCCTCTATACGCGAGGTCCGGGGAAGGGCTGGACCACAAAGGTCTATCGTACGCAGTCTTACCCTACAACCTAATGAACCCAATGAAATCCCATACGTGGGGTCTGGGGAAGGTAATGTGTACACAGACGTTACCCGAGTAGACAGACTGTTTCCGATGGACCCTCCGCACAATAAGATGAAAACAAAGTAACAAGTTTATTAATTCAGTAAAAAGTTTATTAATGTTGCTGTTCCCTTTTGCAGGATTATGCACCAATACACAATCAAGTAGCACCAAGCAGGTGTTGGAACACTAGTGGTGGACCAGTGACAAGAAGTTCATAATTTCTTGCTGGATTTTGTCATATTACTCAAAGTGTGAAGATTGTATTTTCCATTGTTTGACATATACTTTTGTAGTTTACCACTCACATGAAAATTCCAAAGTGAAAAGGAACACACAAAAGAAAGAATACTTGGTTTTGAATAGCAAGAAATGTTGTAAATTTGGTAAAAGAACATTGATTTGTTTTGTATGGGATGAGATTTAACAAAGCTGGAACTGGTCCCTCATTGCATATTGAAACAAACCTATGATCTTGCTCTTTAAAATGAGTCAAAACTCTCATTCAAATAGGTAAATTAGTTACCTTTCCTATAAACCAATACCAAGGTTGTATTGTGGTCCGGGCCCAGGCCTTAATGAGCTGGGCCAAATGGTCCCGGGCTTAACGGTCCTGGAGGATGGAATCGGCTCACTATGGGCCTAAACCCATATGGGCCCGGGTTAAGTGGGCCGGGCCCACGTGCCTAAAGAGGCCTAAGTGTTCCGGGCTATTTTTTTTTTTTTGATTTTTTTTTATCTAAGGTCATTTCTTGTAAATTATATTATATAATTATGACTTAAATCTTCTAATTCAAATTTAAACACAAAACGATTGTAAAGAAATATTAAGGGGAATGCTTTATAATTTTTATTATTACGACTGTCACACCTCCTTTTTCACCGGTAAGGGTAGATAAGGGAGTTTTTTCACTTTAAGTGACATTATTCGATTTTGGGATTTATTTTACTCAGAGTCGCCACACGAATTTTTTTACGGTGTTCCGGGACACCATTTATTTATTTAGAAATCCCAAAACCGAGGAATTTTGACTCTATTTTAATTGTCTGCAAATCAGAAATCCGGGTAAGGAATTCTATTAACCCGGGAGAAGGTGTTAGGCATTCCCGAGTTTCGTGGTTCTAGCACGGTCGCTTAATGACTAAACTTGCCCTAAATTGTTTAATTACTGCTTTTACACCTATGTGCAATTTTTATATTTTTATCGCTTTTATTCTTCTTTGTATTCAAAGAATGGTTTGATACGGGTCACGTATGCGTAAACCCGTAGAGTTTAAAATGTGTCTAAAATCATGTCACGCGGACGTGTACACAATTCTTGACGCTGAACTCGTTTAGTAAGATAAATAAAGTGTGCAAGCGCGTATTTTGTTTGGTTGTCAAAAGAAACCGGGATCACGTCACGCGGGCGTGTACGTAATTCCAATAATTTTTAGAAATTCGTTCCTAGAAGTGTCTCTACGAGCGTTCATTTTAGTCTTATTTGTGTTACGTAAACATATACACAATTCGAGAAAGGGTATATTTTAGTTATTTTTATTCAAAGTTACGTAAAACGTAACTTTGACGATTAATTTATTGTCAAAATCTAAGTGTTATCTAAATCAAATATGGGGGTGAGCTTCAGTATTCCTAACGTGAATTCCTAAGTCAGGTCATAGGGGACTAATCTTAAAGAGACATTTTTAGGTAATTAGGGGAATCACTTTATGTTCCTTAATCAAATTTGGACTTGGGCTATGGCCTGGTTCTAACCCGATTTGATCACTTTAGGCCATCCTAATTTGTCTATTTCGTAAGACAAACGGTTTAGACAATTTAGACTAAACAAGAATATTAGCATGAGTAGCTACCCATCAACTTAATGTAAAAATCAGAATCAAATTGGGACAATTACTATCTTTTAACCACTAAATAATGTTGTTTTGGAACATAATATTCCGTATAAAGAGGATCAACGGGTTTGAGATAAGTTACACCAAATGAAGCGCAAGAATAAGAAAGTGTTCTCAAATTCATATTAATCGTTGCATGCCATACTAAAAATAACAAAAAAAATAAGACATGGATGTTTAGAATCACAGAAAATATAATTTAAGACTTCTTGGGCTGTCACGTTAATAGGAAAGAAAGACAACTTGAGGATCAGATTCATAATGTCCAGTCTCATTTATTACAGTACCAAAATAAATATATACATGGCCTGATAAACTTGCTATTGTATCATTCGTACTCTAAAAGAGACTTTCTATCAAAAAAAGAAGAAAATACTAAGAATTAATTTAGAAGTTGATGGTTGATTTTACGCAGACCTGCATCTGCCATCTAGTCTTGAACTAAATTGATCCCTTATACATCAAGAGAGAATGAATCTGCCTATTGGGAAGGGGTCAAGCCCAGTTCTCTTGATGCTTTTTGAAACTAGATAATCGCTCACAAACATTTGAGCACTTTGTTCAGGATAAACCTGACCATTGGGTCAGATCCATATTTTCAGTGCAGTTTTATACTAATAACATCTATTACAGTTCTTAAAAAAAATGCAAGACCATTCATAAGCTAAATGAGAACTCGAAGCCACCGCTTTAACTGGACATTCCTTTGGTTAATCTAACAGTAATACCAGTAAATCCTCCAACCAGAGGATTTTGTGTATCATTATGGAAGGAATTCTGACCATGAGGAGGTCAGATTCACTTTACCCTTGATACAATTTCTAACACTACTAAACTAGTTCTGTATGCCTTTGGAGGAATCTGACTATGGAGAGGAGTCAGATTCAGATCCATTGAGCTATTTTGTTAAGACTATTGATAGTCATCCTTATCTAAGTTAGTGTTTAGTCAAATCCTTTGACCATTCTTAGCACATTGAGGAGTGAATACGACTATTTTGTGAGTTCGAATTCACTTCCTTAAGGCTCTTCCGGATTTTCCACTTTTATATCCTTTGAAGGATGTTTTTCAGCAAGCTAAACTACTTTATGCATTATTATAGGGTGAGTTTGACCATTGAAAAGGTCAATCTCATCTACTTCAATGCAATTTACTTTACTAATGGACTAAGAAACAAGCACAAAGATAAAATCTAACTATAAATACCTTCAGATTTCAAGGATATGAACATATATAGTCAGCTTTTCCTTCTTAATTCTCAACAGATTAATTTTTTATACCAAACAAAAATAACAGAAAGTTTAGCTATAAAATGAGACAAATTCGAGCAAAAAGGAAGATAAAGTTCACATTTTTTGAGGCGGTCCGGTGGAAAGACGACAGCGGTTGGAAGAGAGATGAAGAGGGGGGGTTAGACTTTGAGACTGGGGGGTAGGGGGGGTAAGGTTTGGACATATATATACTTAACAAATAATTAGTTCCCAGCCGTTGAATCCGGGGAGATCAACGGCTAGGATCTTTTAATTACTAAACGGGATCGTTTGGGTAATGGAGGGGGCAGACCAAGCTGGTTCATTTGGGCCCTGGTCATTGGGGATTGCTTTGGGTCGCTGGTGAGGCAGCTTGGGCCTGGGCAATTCTAGTCCAGGTGCATTTTAATTCAACACTTTAAATCAAAATTCACCTTAATTAATTAAATTAACCTAAAGTTAAAACTAAATATAATAATTAATTCTAATCCTAGTCTTTGTTTAATTAAATTATTAATTAAGAGTCATGTTATTTTAATTACTCCTAATCATTGAAAGACAAATTTCACAAATTTTTGTTTAAGAAGTAATCAAATCAAGGCATTATCATTAACTTACCTTATATCAAATAATTGTATTTATCTAGGTAATAACTAAGGTTATGTACCTGATCATGTCATTTTAGATTACTTATGGATTTAAATGACGGATTATGGCTACGCAATGTGAAAATAAACTCGCACATAACATTAAAATTCAACAAAAATCCGTAAAACTAATTAATTTAGCGAGATTTTGTAGGATTATACGATAGGTAAAAATCACGTGCTCACAGCTGCCCCTCTTTGCTCGGAAACACGAAGAGTTTCCGGGCAAAGACAAAGTGAGCAACCATAAACGACTTCATCCATTCGTATGTTCCATTGCGAAGCGTTTTTGAAAGGTTTGACCGAACCCTGCTTTAAAGGTTGCCTACATATCCTTGGCTATAAAGGAATCAGGTCAGTGTAGTTCTGGAAGTTTTGGTAGCTGGGACTACCGAGTAACTGTGGTTTTACTGCAGTTGCTGCTGTTACTGCTGCTGATCTCCTTATTACACCAAAGTAACAAAACAAAAGACTAACTAAACCTACCAGCTGCTAGTTACAAGATTCCTATCTAAGACTTGGTCTTGAGTCTTGGCGTATTGCTGACTTGGAACTCGATCTTGATGCTTGTTAGCCGCGGGTGCTGGCTTCGTCTTATCGTTTTTCGGATCAAGGCCGGATCTACCGAACGGATGGCTTCAATCTCGTCCTGAATAGTCCGTTTTTTCTCGTTTCTGCACTTTGGATTCAACCTTCTCTTTTCTCTTTTTGTTTTTATTATTCTGGATCGAAACTTCTTCTTTTGGTCGTCTCGAGTCCACTGTCATAAAAATGCAATCTGTGCAAAATCAAAAAGCAACGAACGAAATTTCCTGCCCCAGTTTTCACTAGGAAAAATTCGTGAGTTATTGTAAGGAAATCTACACTACTTTATTATTGAAAGCAATGGAAAAGGCCGGGAGCAGTGCACCCGGGGTTATTGTATACTGGGGAGTGAATACTCTATATCTTAAAGCAAGATCAACTAGGGGTTGGGACCCTATGTTGCAAAATAACACCAACTAGGGATTGTGTACCCTATGTCGGAAAATAAATCGTCAACCAGGGAATGGATACCCTTGATCGGCCTCGACTACGGGAGTGTATACCCTGCGTCGGGAAAAGAAATTAACCAGGGAATGTGTACCCTTGATTGGAAAAGAAATCATCAACCAGGGAATGGATACCCTTGATCGGCATCGACTACGGGAGTGTATACCCTACGCCGGGAAAAGAAATCATCAACCAGGGAATGGATACCCTTGATCGGCATCGACTACGAGAGTGTATACCCTACGCCGGGAAAAGAAATCATCAACCAGGGAATGGATACCCTTGATCGCCATCGACTACGGGAGTGTATACCCTGCGTCGGGAAAAGAAATCAATCAGGGAATGTATACCCTTGATTGGAAAAGAAATCATCAACCAGGGAATGGATACCCTTGATCGGCATCGACTACGGGAGTGTATACCCTGCGTCGGAAAAATAAATCATCAACCAGGGAATGGATACCCTTGATCGGCATCGACTACGTGAGTGTATACCCTGTGTCGGAAAAAGAAATCATCAACCAGGTAATGGATACCCTTGATCGGCATCGACTACGGGAGTGTATACCCTGCGTCGGGAAAAGAAATCAACCAGGGAATGTATACCCTTGATTGGAAAGGAAATCATCAACCAGGGAATGGATACCCTTGATCGGCATCAACTACGGGAGTGTATACCCTGCGTCGGAAAAATAAATCATCAACCAGGGAATGTATACCCTTGATTGGCATCGACTAGGGAACGTATGCTCCCATGTCGGGAAAGGAAAACATCAGCTAGGGGTTTTATACCCTACGCCGGCATCAACTAGGGAGTGTACCCTGCGTTGAAAAAGGTGTAGCTAGGGTTTGGAGACCCTATACCACTTCAAGTTTGGGTTGATTTCAACCTTATTGTTCTTGTTTTCTTTTCATTTTGAGCAAATGTGGGAAAGGATTTTTGGAGAAACTTCCTTTTTGGAGTTGTTGTTGCGGAGCTGCTTCTAGCTCTTGCACCCGTTCTTTTGGTTACGCTTGCCTTTGCAAGGTTGTTTTGAGTTACACATGTTTCCTTCAAACAAAGAACAATTCGTTAGTTTGAAACGGTGGTTGGTTTTGCGGCCTTGATTTTCAACGGCTTGATCTTAGTTCTTGTG
>ML244792.1:109789-120374 GCA_005239495.1 Nicotiana undulata | reverse complement strand
TATATATATATATATATATATATTTTGTAGGCCTTTCACTCGCTTTTTTTTTTGGATTTCCCGAGTATCGGGGAAGTCTTGGCCTCTCAAATTCCGCTGCAACGGTTAGTCACGTGGGACTTAAGCTTTTCCAACTTTATTTTGCCTCCATCGGCCTTTCATTTCTGATTTTCCTCCAAGTTTAACTTTTAAAGCATTTGGAGTATTTTTGGCTTTTCAGACCTTTGCCAAGAGAGTTAGCCTCATGGGACTCAACCTTTCACTTCAATTGCCTTGGTAGGCATTTCCATTTGATTTTCCCCTTTCAAAAGTTTTTGCGTTTAAAGCATCGGCCGTTGCAGCCAGTCGGGATTGACTCGATGCCCCTGATGAAGCTTGGCACCTTTTGCATGTTGGCCCGTGTCAAACGAGAACCCTGTAAATCAGTTTTGCCATCTTTTCTTTGTCTTGCTTTAGAACGAAATGAATTGAAGGAAAGATAAAAAAGAAATGGAAACAATGAATTTTGACAAGAAATATCCCTTTCGGGGGAGAAGAGAAGAAGGACTTATCTGGAGTGTATGCGGCCTTCAATGAACATGACATGCGTCTTGGACTGAATGTCTGATTTATATAAACCATCTGACTCTCAAAAATTCATAACGACTTTCTACCTCGAGGTCGAGAAACCTTGCCCCAAATGATCTCGATATCAGTGACCAATCCTCTTTTTCGATTAGTAGTGCCCTTTTTGGGTTTTCACCGACTAACCTCTCTCATTTCTCTTCTCACCATCGCCTTGTAGTGCTCTTTGCGAGTTTTCACTAACAAGACTCTCTCATTTTTAGTTTCTCTACTCACCATCGCCTCACGGTGCCCGTGTGGGTTTTCACCAATAAGACTCTCTCATTTTAGTTTCTCTCATTGCTTGCATCGAATCCAAGTAAATGTATCCTCCAATTCTGGCCTTTTTCGCCGATCGATCGGAAGGACTTGAACAGGATTTGGGGTAAAGGAATTTGTATCGATTTACAACTTTGGAATTTTTCGGGCGAATCATTGCCGAATTTTCACACTTGCCCCAGCTTAAACTCTTGGGGGGAATGTGGATTTTTATTTTGGTGTGAATGAACCCCATGGAGAGGCTGCCTACGTATCCTTTCGGAATCAAGTCAGGCGTAGTTCAGGAAACATTTTTTTTTTCTTTTTTGTTTGTTTTGATTGATTTTTTTTAATCAACACTTTAAGTTCCAAAGAGGGTAATCAAGGAAGAGTAACCGGCTTAAAGGGTCTACAAAACTGGTAGTGTTTGGGGTAGAGTGAATGAAAGCCTTCATCATTTCGACCACGAATATCATCACGAACAGGGTTAAACATAATATCGTTTGACTGCGTCTACATTGACAGCCGCTTCAGGGTCATTCCCTTCGATGTCCCCCAAGTACAATGCTCCTTTTGGCAGCAATTTCCTTATGATGTAAGGACCTTTCCAATTCGGGGCGAATTTTCCTTTCACTTCTTCGTGGTGCGGGAGGATACGCCTTAGGAAAAGTTTCCCCACTTCAAAGTTCCTGGGCCGTACTTTCTTGTTATAGGCACGGGCCATTCTTTGTTGGTACAACTGCCCGTGGCAAACTGCGGCCATTCTTTTCTCATCAATCAGAGTTAACTGTTCCAAACGGGTTTTGACCCATTCATCATCCTCAATTTCAGCTTCGACAATGATCCGAAGGGAGGGAATTTCGACTTCCGCCGGAATCACGGCTTCAGTGCCGTAAACCAATAGATAAGGTGTAGCCCCTACTGATGTACGCACAGCCGTGCGATATCCCAATAATGCAAAGGGCAATTTCTCGTGCCATTGCCTGGAAGTTTGAATCATTTTCCTGAGAATTTTCTTGATATTTTTGTTTGCTGCTTCGACGGCACCGTTGGTTTTAGGTCGATAAGGGGTAGAATTGCGGTGTGTGATTTAGAACTGTTCACACACCTCCCTCATCAAGTTACTGTTCAGATTTGCGACATTGTCTGTAATGATAGTCTTTGGGATACCAAAACGACAGATAATGTTTGAATGTACGAAGTCCACCACTGCTTTCTTGGTGACTGCTTTAAAAGTGACTGCTTCGACCCATTTTGTGAAAAAGTCAATTGAAACCAAAATAAATCTGTGTCCATTTGAGGCTGTTGGCTCGATTGGCCCGATGACATCCATTCCCCAGGCAATGAAGAGCCAAGGTGCTGACATGGGATGTAACTCTGAGGGTGGTGCATGAATCAGGTCACCGTGTATTTGACACTTATGGCATTTCCGAACAAAGCTAAAGCAATATTTCTCCATGGTCATCCAATAATACCCGGCCCGCAAGATTTTCTTTGCGAGTACGTACCCATTCATGTGGGGGACCGCATACTCCTGAATGCACCTCATTCATAATTTTTCCGGCTTTTTTGGCGTCTACACACCTTAATAAATTCAAATCGGGAGTCCTCTTATACAGTACTTCCCCACTTAGGAAGAAACTGCTGGCGAGTCTCCGGATGGTTCTCTTTTGGTCCCCATTGGCCTGCTCTGGGTATTCTTTTGTTTTCAAAAATCTTTTGATATTGTGATACCATGGTTGGACATCGGGCTCTATTCCGACCGTTTTACAATAACCATGTCTTTCTTTGATTTGAATTTCCAACGGGTCAATGTGAACATTGCCCGGGTATGGAAGCATTGCAGCTAGGGTAGCCAGTGCGTCAGCTAACTCATTGTGGCATCGAGGGATATATCTGAACTCGATGGCTTTGAATCGTTTGCTAAGATCTTCCACATATTTCCTGTATGGAAGGAGCTTAACATCTCGAGTTTCCCATTCTCGCTGAGCTTGCTTGATAATCAAATCAGAGTCTCCCATGATTAATAACTCTTCTACATTCATGTCAATGGACATGTTCATGCCCATTAAACAAGCTTCATATTCGGCAGTATTGTTTGTACAGAAGAACCGAAGGCGGGCCGTGGCGGGATAGTGTTGTCCCGTGGGTGAAATCAAGATTGCCCCAATCCCAACACCTTTCGCATTTACAGCTCCATCAAAGAACATTTTCCAAGTGTTGGTGTCCTCAGGAGTTATCTCGACTGAATTTACCTCCTCGTCTGGGAAGTAAGTACTTAGGGGTTGGTGGTGTTCATCGACAGGATTTTCGGCCAAGTGATCTGCCAAAACCTGGGCCTTCATTGTCGTGCGAGTGACATAGACTTTGTTGAATTCGGTGAACAAAATCTGCCACTTTGCTAATCTTCCGGTGGGCATTGGGTTTTGGAATATGTATTTAAATGGATCCAACCTAGTGATGAGGTAGGTGATATAAGCCAACAAATAATGTCGGAGTTTCTGAGCGATCCAAGTTAGAGCGCAACAAGTTCTTTCCAATAGCGTATACTTGGCTTCGTAGCTCATGAACTTCTTGCTCAAGTAATATATGGCATGTTCTTTCTTCCCGGTTGCGTCATGTTGCTCGAGAACGCATCCAAAGGAATTTTCTAACACCGTCAGGTATAAGAATAAGGGTCTTCCTGGCTCTGGTGGGACTAGCACTGGCGGGTTCGACAGATATTCTTTGATCTTGTCGAAAGCGTTCTGGCATTCGTCTGTCCATTTGATGGCTGCATCTTTCTTCAACAACTTGAATATAGGCTCACAAGTGGACGTCAACTGAGCGATGAACCTACTGATGTAATTCAACCTACCCAGCAGACTCATGACTTCCTTCTTGGTTCTCGGAGGTGGTAGATCTCGAATGGACTTTATTTTAGTCGGATCTAACTCAATGCCCCTGCGGCTAACTATAAACCCCAATAGCTTCCCGGAAGGAACACCAAATGCGCATTTAGCAGGGTTCAATTTCAAGTCATATTTGCGTAGCCGTTCGAAGAATTTTCTCAAGTCCCGAACATGGCCTTCCTGTGTTCTGGATTTAATAATGACATCATCCACGTACACCTCAATTTAATGGTGCATCATGTTATGTAAAATAGCAGTCATGGCCCTCATATATGTTGCCCCAACGTTCTTTAGACCAAATGGCATGACTCGGTAACAGTAGGTACCCCAGGGTGTAGTGAAGGCTGTCTTTTCTGCATCCTCCTCATCCATTAAGACTTGATGATATCCGGTGTAACAGTCCATGAATGACTGGACCTCATGTTTGGAACAATTGTCGACCAGGATATGGATGTTTGGTAGCGGGAAATTGTCTTTGGGACTTGCTTTGTTTAAATCTCTGTAATCAACACATACTCTGCGTTTCCCATCCTTTTTGGGTACTGGGACTAAGTTGGCTAGCCATGTGGTGTATCTGACTACTCGAATTACACCGGCTTTTAGTTGTTTGGTGACCTCTTCTTTGATTTTTTCACTGATATCTGTTTTGAATTTCTCTGCTTTTGTTGGACGGGTGGGCAGTTGGGATGAGTTGGCAACTTGTGTACCACTAAATCAACACTAAGTCCGGGCATATCGTCATAGGACCAAGCGAACACATCTTTGAATTTGAATAGAAGTTGAATCAATGCATCCCTAGTTTTCCCATCCGTGTGAACGCTTATCATGGTCTCTCAAACCTCTTCTGAATTACCCAAATTATTTGGCTCAGTTTCATTTAGGTTTGGCTTAGGATTATTCTCAAATTGTTCCAATTCTTTGTTTATTTCCCTAAAAGCCTCTTCTTCATCATATTCCGGTTCTTGATTCATTATTTCGAGGTTAGACAGCGTATTAAGATCAGAGCATGAAGTCCGCAAGCATGTCATGTTATTTAAAGTCGCATTATTAGGATTGAAAATAAGAAAAATAAGCAAAAATCAGAAGGAATAATAGACTATGAAATTTTGATTTTATTTCATTGAATTTGAGCATAGGAGGGTTTACATCGGAATTCAAAAAGCAGTAAATTAAAAACACTTGAGTTACACCCTGAAATAACTCATAGTGCAAGAAAGATGGAAAAACTGAACTACCGGGTCTCCCGCCTGACGGGGAATGGAGTAGCCTTCCAATTCTGTAATTTGGCGTTTGGGCCCATGTATTGCACCTCAGCGGTGCTTGAGCCTTCTCCTGGCTGAACCATGTTAGTTTCATATAACATCTGTCTCATGGCCCCACATATTTCCTCAATTTCTTCGGCCGTAAAGGCCTCTTCTTCTTCTTCTTCTTCGACATATTGCGGTTCGATGAAAGTCTCAGTAATATGTGGGACTGGCTGAGGCAGTTCCCATCCATTGTTTTTGCGGGCGTTGGCCCATTGCGTATCTTCATCAGTGGCTTGGAATCCTATGCCAAAGAATTTTTTAGCGGCTGGTAGAGAAACCGGTTCAGTAATGCCTTGCAGGGATACCCCGAGCCCCTTTCCGGGTTTAAACCCGTGTCTAAGCATGTCAGTAGCGACCATGATTGACGCATTAGATAAACAGGGTTGTGGGCATGGAGTCCCTTCTTCATGTTGATCTGCCAGCACAATTTCAAATGCCAGATAGACAATATGCTCTCTCCCTTCTCTGACTTCTAGGCAGGGGACCGATGGGTCTCTGTAGATTGACTGCTTGTCTTCCCCGTGGACCACTATTTCCTGGTTTTCATGTTCAAACTTGACCATCTGGTGGAGGGTAGATGGCACTGCTCCAGCAGCGTGAATCCATGGTCTTCCCAACAGGAATTTATACGAGGTATCCATGTCCAAGATTTGGAAGGTCACTGTGAAATCCACCGGGCCGATTGTCATGACTATGTCGATTTCGCCGATGGTGTCCCTTTTGACTCCATCAAAAGTGCGGACACACACATTATTCGGCCTAATTCGTTCAATGCCGATTTCCATCCTTTGAAGCGTGGACAAAGGGAAAATATCTACCCCGGAACCTCCATCCAGCATAACTCTCTTCACATAATATCCCTCACTTTTAACTGTTAAGTGTAAGGCTTTGTTGTGAGCGGCCCCTTCAGGAGGTAGATCATTACGACTGAAAGAAATTTTATTTACTTCAAAGAAGCGCTCGGCCATTCTTTCCAATTGTTCGACTGAGGTCTCTGCCGGAACATATGCTTCATTCAGCGTTTTCAAGAGTATTTTCTGGTGCTCATTTGAGCCCATCAACAGAGATAAAAGTGAGATTTGGTCAGGGGTTTTCCTGAGCTCTTCTATTGTGGCGTATTCAGCCATGTTCATTTTCTTGAAGAACTCTTCCGCTTCTTCGGCGATGATGGGTTTCTTGAGGGGGAAGCATTTGTGCTTGTTCTTGGCTAATTCATTCAAATTAAGGTATCATTCAGAGGAGTTTGCTTCAATTGCTTCTCCCGTGATCTTTTTTCCCTTGTATGTTACTATCGTCTTTTTGTAATTCCAAGGGACGACATTGGTATTCTTTACGGGAGTTTGCGGCGCGCGGCTAATAACCACAGGCTCATTCAACTTTGGCGAGGTTATTTGCCCCCGTGCCACGTACGTCCCTTTTGGCACATACATTGTTGGGTCGTTCATCATGGCTCTGTTGAACTGCAACCTTCTGGGCGGGCTCAACATACCTTGTTCCTTCTTGGGTGCCCTGGGAACGTAAAGGACAGCGTCTTTAGAAGATCCTATCTTTGCCTTGGCTTCAGCTTTCTCCATAGCTTGAGGAATGAGATTACTCTTTTTTATTCCCTTGGATGCATTGGGTGCCGTCTTAGGCTTTTTCTCTGCATCTGCGATGGCAATGATAGCCTTCAAAGCTGGATCAAAATCTTGGTCCTCATAGATCATGCCGATAATAGGCCCATTGTTATGGGCGGGCAATGGATTGTTAGTCACATTGGGAGCTTCTTCGTCCCTTAGCACCACCTTCTTTTGTTCTATAAGGTTCTCCACGGCTCGTTTAAGGGTCCAACATTCCTCCGTGTCATGCCCTTTTGCTCCGGAATGGTAGGCACAATTGGTTCCCGGCTTATATGATGTTGATGTTGAATTTTTCCTGGTCGGAGGTACGGGCTGCAGAAGCCCCATCTGGACTAACTTTGGAAAAAGGCTCGCATAAGGCTCACCAATAGGAGTGAAGTTAAATCTCCTTGGTGGTTCACGGGGGTAAGCGTTGTACGGGTAGTTGTTTTGAGGAGGGCGTGGATTATATGGAGCTGGAGGAGGATGGTTATTTCTGGGTGGTGGAGCTCTGTTTTGGTTATACTTCTGTGGCCGGGGCTGCGGCTTATCATTCATTACGGCATAGGGCATGGAATAGGCTACTTCCTGATGAGGATAGTAGTGTTGTGCAGTTCCTGGAAATGGGCCTGGATATCCCCGAGGTCTTCGAGAATTCCTAGGGCCCGAAGCCATCATGGCTCCTTCTTCTTTCTTCTTTCTATTTTCCAAGCCTCCCGAGCCGGTTTGAATAGCTTGGGAGGTGGCTCTCAAAGCAGATTGACTCAAAATACGGCATGTCTTCAAGCCATTTTCGACCATCTCGCCAATTATTATGGCCTCCGCGAACGGCTTGCTCATGGCGGACATCATATTCTGAAAATAATCGGCCTCTTGGGCCTGTAGGAAGATACTAATTATTTCATTTTCCTCCATGGGAGGTTTCACTCGGGATGCCTGTTCCCTCCATTTGATTGTGTACTCCCGAAAACTTTCGGAAGCTTTTTATTTAGATTGGACAGAGAAATGTCCGGAGCAATATCTATATTGTACTGGAATTGTCTTACGAAATCTCGAGCCAAGTCATCCCATATATGCCAGCGGGATATGTCTTGATCAATGTACCACTCTGAGGCGATACCGGTGAGACTTTCCTCAAAATACGCCATTAGTAGCTCTTCTCTGCCTCCTGCTCCTCTCAATTGGTTGCAGTATCTCTTTAGATGAGCGATCGGGTCACCATGCCCGTCATACTTTTCGAATTTCGGTGTATTGAAACCCACAGGTAGATGCACGTAAGGAAACATGCATAAATCAGCGTATGACACGCTCTTTTGGCCGCTTAAACCCTGGATGTTTTTCAAACTTTGCTCGAGGCTCTTCATTTTTCGGGTTATTTCATCTTGTTCAATGTTTTTCAAGATCTTTTCTGGTTCTACAGGGGACTCAAATTGTGGGTACTGCGGGTAAGCATTTGGAGTAACCCAGGCAGTATCCAACTGGAACTAAGGAGCTTGGAAAGTAAAATTTGTTGGCTCGAAGCTCTGTCGCGCCAGTGTTGGTTGTGCCGCACCAGTAGCTGGAGGCGCGGTGAACACCACAGAAGGTAATCCCGAAGTCGGTGCCTGGGGGCGAACCTCAGAAGGCATTCCGATATAATTTGAGGCCATGGCTGGGAACCCAAATGGAGTAAATGGGTTTGGCATTGAAATGGGCACGTTGGTGGTACCTCCGGTTCTGGGAATTAGTTCCGGAAAACCGGGGATGGCATTAGGTGGCTCCCTCCCACTGGACCAAGCGTCCCACATCTCTAGCATACGGCATTTCAATCTTCTATTTTCTTCGGCGATTGCCGATTCCGCTTGAGGGATAACCGATGTGGGGCCATCCTCTGGTTCAAGAATAGATAGGTGACTTTCCGACGTCATTGCCACACTTCCTTTAGATCTAGTGAAATATGGATGTGTCGCCAGAATACCACCGCAAACCAACCACCGTAAGAATAGTAACCTTTCAGAGTAGACATCAAATTGTGTTAATAGGAGATTTTAACACATAGGAATCACACGTTGGGATGCGATGCACCTAAGCAATTATTGTTGCTCTAAAATGTTTGCAACGATTGTGTGTTTCATCCCGGCTTTAGTATTATCTCCCTCTCTCTTTCTTTTTATTCTTTCTTTATTCTTTTCTTTGGGGGCTATGATCGAATCCTATGTGGATTGCCTACGTATCATGACGGCGCATGAATCAGATCATTACGTAGTTCATGGAATAGATAAGTAAAGGCAATTTCATTTCACTATTAAAGATAGATCTTTGCATTACAAGTGATTTTTGGGAAATACTGAATGAACATGAAAGAAAAATACAGACTCTAGACTTAAAACAAAACATCTTAACACTTAAAGCAATAAAAGTACAGACTCAAAAACATCAGTGGTAAAGGAGAGCCTCTGGTTGTCTTCTCGGTGCTGGTGGTGCATTGGCAGGCCTCTGTGCAATATCCTACTGAAGTCGATCCAATTCGTCCATTACTTGATGGAAGAAAGTCATCATGGTGGCAAAGAACATGGAAGTGGTCATACCCTCGCACTCGTGGCATTTTTGCACCACGTAGTCAGCTATTTCTATAATTTTGTGCCGTATGATCCCCTTCTCTCGAAGTAAGCTGTCTACCTGATGTGATCGGGCTCCTAACACCTGGGCAGTTGCATCGTTTTGCTTTTGCAATTTTGTGCGTACCAATGCTCCTTCTCTGCTCTAAAGTCTTTGGTCTGTTGGACCATTTTGTTCCCCATGGCAAATAACTTTTCTTTCAAGATGGCCATTTCTTTACTATATTTTTGCCTTAGTTGACGAGTCTGCTCTTATGTCCCTTTTGCTAACTCCCTTTGGGCTTCTAGCAAGTCTTTTTCGGCTTTTCTTAAATCGAAGGTGTAGTCATGTACCTTCAACCTTAAGTTGTTAATGAGATTTTCATCTCTTTCGCTTCTCACAGGTGTCTCGAGGGCTATCTTCAGATTCCGAACTTGGGCACGGAGCGCCTCATTTTCTCGAGTCATTTGTCATTTTTCACCCTCGACTACCTGTGCCTGCAACTGATTGTCGAACTCCATATTTCTCAACTTTTCTTTTAAAGCATGGATGGTGGCTTGATATTCTCTTTCTTTTTTGGCCCAAGCTAGCCTTTCTTGAACTTTATCATCAAAAGCTTGCACATGAGGCCTTTTAGAGGGCCTCTCTGGCTTAGGTCCCGATCCTTCAGTAATGCAATTCCTTTTCTCAAACCATGCTTCATACCTTGGATCAACTTCCCCTCTAGTAGCATTGGGTACCTGAGTATCTGCTTTCAAGTACCGACACCCGTTCCAACTTTGTTGAACTAAGGCCTCGGGGTGTAGCTCGATAACTTGGGCGCTCAAATCCTCTTCTTCAGGTATGACTTGGTAACGGCCTAATTGTCTCAGAACCCGCTGGGGCGCATATGGTTGGATACTCTTGAGACCCATCAACAACAGGTGGTTCCTGGTAGCGGACATAATTATGACTTCTCGGAGTGGGAGCCATCCCAAAGTCCATTCTATTTGGCTTGCTTTTAGAGATCTCAGATGATCAACCCAGGCCTCGAACCCTTCTGGACAAAGGTAATCTTTCACTCTTTCCTCATAGCCCTGGATGAAGTTTTTTTTATCAGTATCGGTACCATAACTTATGAGTGGTGGGTGGTGGCGAAGATGTTCAATTAGACACATCTGAAGAATGACATTACAACCTTCAAAGAATGTTTTTCCTGACTTGCATTCAGTCAAAGCCCGAAATATGTCAGATAATATGAGGGGAACCAGGGTATGGTCTTTCTTTTCGGTCAAGACTTGGGCAATTTTGGTCACCCGAATGTCAATAGTCCCTTCAGTATTGGGAAAGACCATAACACCTAGAAATGCTA
>ML244792.1:18658-109475 GCA_005239495.1 Nicotiana undulata | reverse complement strand
AGGAAGTAGAATGAGCAACATCCATTAAATACTCGGTTTTTGCTGAGTTGCCGGCTAACACGAAGGACCTTGAAGAACTGGCGCACCGAGATAGGTCTTGGAAAGATGAGTTGTTGATTCCTTAAGTCCGTATCAAAACCCACATACCCGGCGACCTCTTCTAAAGTCGGAGTGAGCTCAAAATCTGAGAAGCGGAACACATTGTGGACCGGGTCCCAAAAGGTTACCAAGGCTTGGATCAGGTCTTTTCTGGGCTTGACCCCCATAAGATCAACAAAAGACCCCAACTGTTTGCGAATCCATTCTTTTCCCTCTTTACCTATATCATGCCACCACATCTGGAGTTGTAGCGGAGCCCCTTCTACAGTATTTAGTTGAGGAGTTTGGACGGTGTTCATTTTTGCACCTGTGAGCAAACATGGTTAGGATTACCTCTGATTTATACACAAAAGACCCATTTTTAATTTTTGAAAGACAAACTCTCCTAAAATGGCTTATTTGTGCAATATTGACCACAGTGGTCATTTTTGCAAAAATGGTCCCTTCTTACTTTGAATAAAGTTTTTAGGCCAACAAGGTACTTTTCAGAAAAAGTGACGGACAAATTCGTTCTTTAACGNCAAACATTTTTTTTTTTTTTTTTGAAAAGTGGGGTCGGCACCGATGAGGCTTGCCTACGTATATCATATCCGATGAGAATCAGACCCACGTAGTTCGGTCCGTTTTGACACAACTAAAGAAAAAAATGACTTTGAAATTTTCATCATTTACAACTATTTGGAAATCCTTTTCTCCCTCTCTTTTTTTTCAATTGTTTTGAAATCCTTTTCTTTTCCGAAAATTTTTGACAGAGTTCCGGGGTATTTTTCAAATATCAAATTTTTCAAAACTGATAATTTCCTATACTTTCTCGCTCTTGGTTTTTTCTATTGTTTTCTTTCTTTATTTAGCCGGTCAACAGACAAACCGAGACAAATAATGCACATATAGCATGTAGGATGCATCAAGATGGTCTTTTTGTTTCGGGTACACCTGTCCTAGACGGACCCAACCCCTGTGTTGAGTCCCCTAAGTCAAAATACACATGATGCAGATAAACGTTCCTACTAGGGATCCGGCATGAGGTTTTATCATTCTAGGGTTTAAACCTGGGGTTTTGTTCTGGACCTTGGATACCCGAGCAGACAACTCGAGTCGGGGTGGGAGCGACGTACCGGTAGCACGAAAGGCTATCCGTCCTAGTGGCTAGTCCATTCCCGTATTTCTTAAATGGTATGACCTCTAACAGAAAGGCGGGCCACGCGAACGTGTGCACCATTTTTAGAAGACTCAAATGAGAGGCGTAAGAAGGCAGTTTAAATGCAGTTCAAATAAATATCAAAGCAGTAAATAAATAACAATTAGCGCATTAAGCGCACAAAATACAGTAATATCACAATTAATAAAGCCAAGTAAAATCACATTAATAAGCTCGAATTCTTGAACCCTGAACCAGAGATTCTGGGTTGAATCCCTAGCAGAGTCGCCAGAGCTGTCACACCTCCTTTTTCACCGGTAAGGGTAATAAAGGAGTTTTTTCACTTTAAGTGACATTATTCGATTTTTGGGATTTATTTTATTTGTTTTCAGAGTCGCCACCCGGATTTTTACAGTGTTCCGGGACACCATTTATTTTTGTTAAAAATCCCAAATCGAGGAATTATGACTCTATTTAAATTGTCTGCAAACCATAAATCTAGGTAAGGAATTCTGTTAACCCGGGAGAAGGTGTTAGGCATTCCCGAGTTCCGTGGTTCTAGCACGGTCGCTTAATGACTAAACTTGGCCTAGATTGTTTAATTACTGCTTTTACACCTATGTGCATTTTTATATCTTTTACCGCTTTTATTATTCTTTTGTATTCAAAGAATTATTTGATACGGGTCGCGTATGCGTAAACCCGTAGAGTTTAAAATATGCCTAAAATCATGTCACGCCGACGTGTACACAATTCTTGACGCTAAATTCGTTTAATAAGATAAACAAAAGTGCGTATTTTTGTTTTGTTATTGAAAAAGAAACCGGAATCACGTCACGCGGGCGTGTACGTAATTCCAATAATTTATTAGAAATTCGTTCCTAAAAGTGTCTCTACAAGCATTCATTTTAAACTTTATTTGTGTCACGTAAACATGTACACAATTTTAAATATTTTATTATTATTAAGATTGCTTGTCTGAAGTTGTGTGACCGCATACCTTGATTTATTTCGGTATCATAACTACGTCGCATATATGTGTACACAATCACAATGACAGATTAGGTTGCGCCCAAAGCATACTACAAATATCAAAGATTGGTAATTCTTCTAAGTCTTGAGATTCTGGCAAAGGCATGGGTTATGGAAATTGGATGTAGTAAATAACGAACTGATCATTACGAACGGTCATAGAATGGGCAGATTTGATTCAATAAATTGTTTATACTTGTTTTCATATACTAATTCTTTTTTAGGCAAGAACGTACATGTTCATACATTAACTTTCGACTAAAATGGGACAATGAAATGGAAACAGAAGAAACGAAACTAACTCAGAGTTAAGATTACACACCCAGGCTTTTCTATAATTACTTATGAAAGTACCATTAATTTATACCACTAACTTTACTCTTATCCATATTTTCCTTTAGGCGTGATGCTTAATAGAGATTGGACCTAAATTATACAAACTTTTCATACTTTGTAAAGCCAAACCCAATACATAGAAAAAGTTATTGAACATTAATTTGGTATTAACTAAATCAAAACCAAAAAAAAAGCTTGAGGAAGGTTGTTTGAACATGGACTAAATTATGATAGTGTACTATAGCAGAATAAATACGTACAGTCCAGTTTTGTCTTACAAATGTCCATAACAATACAAGAAGGAAGATACATATTTATCCATGAATTTCCTTTTAAATAGTTGCTCTAAATTTCGTTTAGGAGTACTGATTTTGCCGAAGCTTCTACCAGGAATCCTCATCTGCAATTTGCTACTTGCTCTTGAATAAATACAATAAACTTAAACATCTTTAGGGAACGAATCTGACCATAAAAAGGGGCAGATTCATTTCCCTTAATGCTGTCAAGAAAACATGAACCAAAAGAAAGCTCTAAAAATATTTTACAAACATTCACATACATCCCTTATACAAGATTTGCACAAAAATCAAACAAAGGAAACCAACGATACCACAGAACATAGATTTTTGAATCTGAGATTTCATTTATAATAAATCGTTACATACCTTTCAAAAGAAAATTAGCAAAGGATCTGACCAAATAAAGGTAAGAGAAAGATGATTTTTAGGAAGAAGAATGTCAGCAAAAGGAAAACCACAGTAACAACAATTGTAACCAGCAATAAATGACCAGAGAACTCCCAGGGAAACCAACCCAGCAAAAACAAGAGCTTTTTGAACCCAGAAATGTAGAGTTTTAAGAAGATTCAGTAGCCAAAAGCAGTCTTCAATCTCAAAGCAGAGCAAAATCAGACTTGATATCCATTTTTCTATATTTTTTCTGTTATATTTTTGTTTCAGATTTTTTGAGGAGCAGTATTTTCAAAATAATATTGAAAGTGAGTGAGAGCCTGCCTTTTTTACTAATTTCAGGTGTATTCTCCGGGGTCCTTTTGTCTGTGAGTGAGTGTCCTTATATAGGGGAGAGCCCTCCTCTATTTCCCATGTGCTGACCCCTCTAATTAGAGGATAAAATGGAATATTTTTGTAACCAACTCCTTACAGCTGGCCTATTCTAGATTGTTCTGATATTTTCTTACTTTTTCTCAGAAAATTTACCCACTATCTTTGTATTATTACATATAAACCTCTTTCTAGAAGATTTCACTCATGGGTTTCTAATTTGTTTGGCCCTTGTAGTTTTTATTATTACTTTTCTGGTACCCAAAGTTAAGGTTAAGTTTATTATTTAGTTAGTTAGTTGATAATTAGATTAGGTTAATTAGCTTAAACCCTTAAACTAAGTTAATACATGACCATACACTAGTTCAGGATTAACTAATTTCCTAGTTAATTAGGTAATTAATCGATTAATCTAATTATAACCAACCTAAGTAAAACATGAGGCAACTAACCAAACGAGATGGTCCTGCCTGAAGAACGGCAGTAAAATCTAACAAATACATGAACAAGAACAGTCGAGGAATCACAGAAACAATACATATATTGAACTATGTCGATTATCCTTATTGTCATGAAACCTTTATTACTAAATAACAGGAAATAAAACATGATTAACATGCAATAGGTTCTGAATTTGTATTTAACTTAGGCAGAAGAAACATGAATCGGCATGGGGTAAACGGTGGAAAAGAATTTAGACAAAATCCACAATGGATTTCAAGTTAATAAACGTGTTAATCATGCTGTTATGTTCGAGACACATACAGAGAAATATAAAAACAGGTTTTGACTAACGATTTTTAGATTTAAACAAGTATGGATCAAATCCTAGCCTAGGTAATCAGTTTTAGGAACAATAAGAAGAGGAGAAATACCTGGTTAAGTGGGAACAATTTTTACTGGATTCTGGCGACTAACCGGAGCTTGGCCGGACTCCGGCGAACTTCAAAATGGGCCGAAAATGATACTAATCAATTTCTCGTACGGAGAACAATTGATTGGTATAAGTTTCGACTCAAATCAAGTCTTGTAGCAAAAACACTAGGGTTCCGAGTTTTAGATTCGAAATTAGAGGAGATTGGTTGGGTTTTTGAGGAGATGGATAGTGGGACAGGGTTGAGGAGGCCATGGGGATTGTTTGGTTAAAAAATGAGGTCGATTGGAGAATCTCCGCTGCCGGAGGCGATTTTCGGCCGGCGAAGTTAGGGCGGGGGACGGCGGGGTTGAGGCGGTCCGGTGGAGAGACGGCAGTGGTTGGTCGGTCTCTTAGAGAGAGGGGGAACAGAGATGAAGAGGGGGGGTTAGACTTTGAGACTGGGGGTAGGGGGGTATTTGGACATATATATACTTAACAAATAATTAGTTCCCAGCCGTTGGATCCGGGGAGATCAAAGACTAGGATCTTTTAATTACTAAACGGGGTCGTTTGGGTAATGGAGGGGGCAGGCCAGGCTGGTTCATTTGGGCCTGGGTCATTGGGGATTGGTTTGGGTCGCTGGTGAGGCAGCTTGGGCCTGGGCAATTCTAGCCCAGGTCCATTTTAATTCAACACTTTAAATCAAAATTCACCTTAATTAATTAAATTAACCTAAAGTTAAAACTAAATGTAATAATTAATTCTAATCCTAGTCTTTGTTTAATTAATTAATTAATTAGGAGTCATGTTATTTTAATTACTCCTAATCATTGAAAGACAAATTTCACAAATTTTTGTTTAAGAAGTAATCAAATCAAGGCATTATCATTAACTTACCTTATATCAAACAATTGTATTTATCTAGGTAATAACTAAGGTTATGTACCTGATCATGTCATTTTAGATTACTTATAGATTTAAATGACGGATTATGGCTACACAATGTGAAAATAAACTCGCACATAACATTAAAATTCAACAAAAATCCGTAAAACTAATTAATTTAGCGAGATTTTGTAGGATTATACGATAGGTAAAAATCACGTGCTCACAACGACATTAACAAAAAATGAAAATATCTTTCTTAGTCATCCTCCCCCCAATGGAATGAGCACAACAAGGTGCTAATACCACCATTAAAAGGAAAAAAACTAATGAAGATGTGCCAAAATACAAGTTAAATATTATCTTTAACAAATTTCATAAATCCTTCAAGGTTCGGAGGAATTTTCGTTGGTGGTGGCGGAAAAGAAGCTTGTTCATCACCGCTTCCGGGCGAAGCAACATCCTCCGCAAGTTCCGCTAGAATTTCTTCGTAAGCTTCGTCTATCTCTGGTTGTGATTCAGCAAGTCCAAAGTTTCTTTTTTCCGAACGGATCCAATCTCTGACGAGTACTGATTTTTCCAAACTCTCCCTCATAGACGCTTTATGATCACCGATTTGAAGTCTCGCTTGACTGAAAGCGCTCTCTGATGCCACTGTTGAAGTTTGAATACTTAAAATATCTCGAGTCATCCTTGAAAGAACCGGATAGTGTTTTTCTTTGTCCTTCCACCATTCCAAAATATTAAAGGAGCCGTCGGGATTCTCTTATTCAAATCCCTGCGACAAATAAACTTGAAGCTCATTTAGTTGTGAACTATCACCAATATTATCACCCTGAGAACCCCTGAACCCCGTCCAAGCACTAAGTGCTTTTAGTCTCGCAGTTCTTTTAGATGATTGCGAACTAGACGAAGCAGGAGTTGGAACATTTGGTCTAGCATGATCTAAGGCAAGTTGATAAGCATTATAAATTGTTTGAGCATTTATTTTAATTGAGGCTTTTGCATCTGCAAGTGTAGCAAATTCCTCATCTGAAAGTAATAAAACCTTATAAATATTTGTATACCAAAAGTGAGGACCTCCTACTTTCATGATAGGATTTAACATGGCAGCAACACCATAAATATGGGGATAGGGAAAAAATATTTTTTAAACTTATCTCTCTTAGAATCAATAGCAAGTTCATAAATTACCCCATCCTCTGAAAATTGAGTAAACAAATTTGCAAGTTCTACAATATAAACTAAATAGTTAGAAATAGTAGGATAATATTGCCCAGGTAATTCATTTGTAGCAACATGAAATTTTTCTAAATTAGTCCAATCCTGATTTGTAAGGTGTTCGTCATCATCAATTCATCATCATCGCCACCACCAACACGAGCATTAGACGTTGTGTTTATTGGATTTCTATATTCATATGCAACAACTAAACTTTCATACACGTAATTCCATCTAGTCAGACAAGGTTTAGGAACTTTTCTTTCTCTAAGGCCAAATTCATCACATTTTTTAAAATATTCTCTAAGTCTACTTCTACGGTTTGAATAAAAAAATCAATTAAGAGCCATTTTAACCTTTTCAATTTCAACATTTAAAATTTCCATACCATCACCGACGTTTAAATGGTAAATATGACAAATACATCTAACATGGAAAATATTACTAAATGCGGGATTTAGTGTAATTGTAAGTAGACCTGACAAGATGATTAAAATAATAGTTATCCACCCAACCCAACCCACTAAAAATGGGTTGGATAACTGACTTTTTTAAACCGGGTCGATTATGTATAATTACCCGTATTATCCATTAGAAAAATGAGTAACCAAATGGGTAACCAATGGATAAAATATGGATAATACAATTATTGAAAAATTATTTCAATAATGTTCTTTTGTTGCAAGAGGCACCAAATTCATAATAGAGCTTGAGGCTAATGTGAAGTCATGAATGGATAATATGGTTACTCATTTTATCCGCCAGTTAACCCGTTTATTACCCGTTTTAAATATGAGTCGGGTCAGATAATTTATCAATTTTTTCAATTACCCGTTTCGACCCGAACCATACCCGACCCGTCTCGCCCGTTTGCCACTCCTAGTTGTAAGCAAGCCTATAGCATTAGTGTTACTAGAAGCATTATCCATTGAAACTGACATTATTTTATCTCTAATGCAAAATTATCTATAAATATCTGCAATTGTGTTAACAATAAACTTCCCTGTGTGACGTGAATTAATTATTCTATAAGCAATAGTGCGCTTTTGCATTATCTATTCCTCATCAATCCAATGACTGGTAACAGTAAGATAATTACAGTCATTACCACTTCTACCAATATCAGTAGTAATAGCAACGCANCATCCTTTATAAGTAGGATTAAAAATTCTTCTAATATAATGCACAAAGTGAGGGTTAGAAGGAAAACTATAGGGTAAGCACATAACAATAACCATTTTTGCCAATTCTTCACGATCTTTATTTGGATCGTAATATAAAATGTCACCGGTAACAGGGTTAATTCCCGATTGAACTAGATTTGACCCGGTGCTAGGGTGAACCTGAGTATCTATACTTGTCCCCTCTTGCGCAACTTGCATTTGAAGAAATCCAGCTTTATCTTTAGGGTGTGTCTTTATGTGTCTAGTCAAACTACCTGTACCGCTAAGGTCTCCAGTAAATTTATGAGCCATCAAAGTTCCACAAGTTTTACACTTAGCCTTATTTTGATCTCTTAGTTGAATAAAAAAGTGCCTAACAAGAGATGTTTCGCACCGTCTAGAAGGTTGTCTATTAAAAGTAGGGGTTATTACAGGAGGGTCAGGAGGGGCATCATTTGGATTATTATCAGTTGGGTTAACTTCAACAACACGACTAGTAGGTGTATCATCTAAATCCGGTTGCGTTTCATCTAAATCATTATTTTCCTCATCATTTTCATCGATAGTTGGATTACCATAAAGAACATTCATATATTCATCATTTAATTGTTGACCTGGTGCAATATCATGGTAAAATTGACTATCGGTAAATTGAAAACAAGGGTTATCACTATGAAGAATAACAGGTGGAGGAGGACGGGTAACATGTTTGGGTCGGGGAGCCAGGGGAGGAGTAGCAGTTTGGCCACTAGATTCACCAATTTTAGATTTTTCCTTACCACTAAACAGTTTTTTCAAAGAAATTTTCATATTAATTATAATTATACAAACTAAAACAAACAAAACTATAATATTAAAACTTAAGAGTTGGAACGAGTTTACCGAATTGACGAATAACTTCTTGAAAATTGTATATCGTTGAAGACTTGAAGACTTCAATTCACCAACTTCGCAATTTTTCACAAATTGCAATAATAAAGTAAGCAATTATAGAAGAAAATTAGAGAGAGGTTGATGATTTTGTGAGTAAAAATGAAAGAATGAGGGGGCATTTATAGTTGAGAATAGGGAAAAAGTGTAATTATAAAAAGTTTGGGGGACAAATGGCTATTTTTGAAAGTGCCAAACGGCTAAATTGGCAGGCCAACGACTATTTTTAAACTTCCAACCGTTGGCCAATTTAAAAAAAAAAATTGAAAAATAGTTGTTAGGCCCGGTTGAACCGGCCCAGGCCCGCCAGCCGGTCCCGGACTAAACAGTCCCTGGCTTGCTGTCTCCCCATGCTGGACCGGCCCACAATGGGCTCTTAGGACCGCTTGGGCCCGGACCATACGGGCCAGCCTGTTTAGCCCAAAGCCTATGTGGGCTCATGGGCCTGGGTCGGTCCCCGGCTGGGCCCGAACCACAATACAGCCTTAACCAATACATGCACATGAATAATCAAGAAAGAACTTAATGTTTAATCTGGTACTCTATGTTGCTCGGACTCTCCTAAAATGTGGCTGGGTGCGTGTCGGATCCTCCAAAAGTAGTGTATTTTTGGAGGATCCGACATGGGTACAACAACATTTGAAGAGTCGGCTCAACATGGCTGGTACTTACTGTTAATTTCAGTGTTTCAGTTCTTGAACATTACGGTAATGAAGTCAAGCTTCAATATCCGTCCTTGGGAAAACGAGAGAATAAAACTAAACAAAGATGAACGATAAGTTTCTGGAGACGATATAGAGGCAACAAATCTCAATCGAGTGAAGATTATAGTGCTGAATATTGTACAAATGTGTGACGAGACAAGCGTTCAACCAATACATTAACGAACAACTATTATCACAGCTTGAAAGAACTCAAAAACCTCCAATACAGAACTAAGCAAATTTTGAAACATGATAAAACAAGTGTAATGACGTTTACGTAGTACTAAAAGATATCTCCTACCTGTCTAACACGTATTAATTCCATCCTTGCAATCTTTTGTCAAGTTGTAAAATGTCTCAACCCGTGATTTTGCTCGAACAAGGACCTCTGTGTCAACTTCAACTCTCATATACCCATCAAATTCAACTGGGCGGCCACCATTTAGTTGCGTTGTTTCATTATACCACTCACTTGTATTACTCCACAAGTAGTTATAATCATCAAGCAAATGCACCTTGTAGTGAGATCTAAGCTTATCAAAATAATTATAGAATGGTTCGTTTGTGGCAACATACAGATTCCTCCAAGGTGTAATAATTCCTTGAAGCTTTGCGACAAGGGAATCGGGGGATGTATCAGCGTCAAGATGCGGCCATAACTTCTTATTCTGTGCTTTCTCTCCGCGAATAACATGAACAGCATCAAAATCCCAGTCCATGCTTCCACTAATCTCAGTTACTATATTCATAAGTCTCTTTGATTTCCACAAAGCTTGCCACGGTCTCTGGATGTATTTGGCGGAAGGCCCTTCACAGACCCGATACCAATAGTTCTCAGGTTCAGGAGCGTCGAATTGCCTCCATATAATTGTGCTCTTATCCTTCGTCAGTTGCTCGGGGGACACTTTGTAGTCCTTAACCTTTCTTACAGAGATTTTCTTCTTATGCGTCTTATCCCATTTCTTCCAATCTTTAAGGAAGTCTCCTTCCTCGACGATGGCTGCAGTCTCTTTCAAATGTTCGAAATCAAAATAGAACCTAAAGTCTTTTCCCTCCTCATCCTTATGACTACGAGTGTGAGAAGCTGCCAAACAGATACTCAAATCCATCACGAACGTACGATTCAAGTACTGAGCCTCACCCAAAGCACATAGAAAACTCCATAAGTACTGGTTCATTCCTTTACAGTAATCACCACCCCGTGAATAGTACAAGTATCTCCCGTTCTTGAAAGCTGAATCTGATCCCAAGATTGGGATGGTATCATTGATTTCCTCATCTCGAACTGGTGGAGCAATTTTGGCTTTTGGGCCAATTCTAGTGGAATTAACACGGATTCTTGGACGACGAGCATTTACTCCTGAATGCCAGCGACCTGCGTGAACCACTTTGTAACTACAATCATCAGTAAACCCAATCCTAAACCTCCGGAAATCCCTATACTTTCTCCAAGATCTCTCCTTCTTATTCCTGAATCTCCACGCGACATCACACTCAGTCGGCTTCGATCCATTAACAGGTGTTCGATAATCCAAAAACACAATGGACTTAAAAGTCTTCAAATTAAACCTCTGAATCGTGATCAAGATCCGAGGATCGGAACAATTCACTACAGTCACATCCTCACATCCTGATTTCAAAGTCACATTGGGCAGTATCTCTTCGGATTTCTCAATAGTAGCTTCAGTAATCGGAACTAAAGGAAACGCTCCATCAGGAGCTGCAATGGGAGTAGTGGCAACATCTTCACCAGTTTTAAGGACAGAATTATCAATTTTGAATGTAGCATTTTCGACTTGTGTGAAAACCCTAGTTAAAGCTCTAGAAGATTCCCATGGATCAGGTGGTTGGTATGTAATAGCAATTACAGTAAATATAAGGACAGAGAATACAAAAACTGAGAAACACACATTGCTTATAACTTTTATCAAGTTTTGCCCAATTGGGTCAGATGTTGAATTCAATTCCTTCATTTCTACAAAAATCTTAAAGTCTCCAAATCAAATGCAAATCATCTAAACAAAGTACCAAGATTAAGCTAAAAAAGAGATTTGTAGGAAAAACAAAAATCAAGAAATGGCTTACTCACCTCTAATCTGAAACTGACCCTTTATTCAAAATTACAAAATCAACAATAAAAATTGAATCTTGGAGTTGATAAGCACTGAAAACCTCAAATTTCAGATGCAGAAAAGATTGGATCTTGGGAAAAATTTAATCTTTTTTTGAAGATAAATTGGGTACGAGAGAGCTAAAATCTTAGTTTTTACAACTGGGGTTTGAGTGAAAAATTGGATCTTGAATTGGGTTTGTATAGAAAGAGAGGTTTTTTGAGAAATTGGAAAAGGATTTTAATTGATCTGAGCTTAATAATGGGGATTAAAATGCAGAAAATTTGAACAGATCTGAGAAGGATTTTGATATGATAAATCCTATGTCTTTACTCTGAAGGCTTTAAGATTTTAGCTATAGAAAATTGAGATTTTCTTCTTCTTTCCCTTTTTAATTAGTTTTTTTTCTTTTCTTTTTTGAGTTAGATTAATTACCACTGGTAGTTTGTCGTATTTTTTTGCTGTATGAACAACAGTTAAGTGAGCTGTCACTAGCAGCTACTGTGGACTTTGGTTGTTTGAGTGCATTGTCAGCAAGAAATGGGGCCCACATTCCAGATTTTTTTATTACGATGTATCAAAATATATAAAAGTATATGTATACATATTAATAATTTTATGTTTTCCGCGACCTTTCCTATAAGGTGGTTCCGCCACTGACGTCCCTTCGCCGGGAAAATTCAATGTGTGGTTAGGTAAAAAGATAAATTATATGTATATATACTATGTACTAATTCCTCTTAATTTTTTGGTATGTTTACTTTTATATATTTTTGATACCCCTTCACGGAAAAAATTCATTGTGTACATATATATATATGTACATTATTAATGTACTTGTTTATTTGAATTAGTGGGTAAATGGTTGAACGAAGGAAGGATTGTACTCTGATTCATGACTTAAACATGTTGAAAGTTGAGAAAATGATAGGCTGAACAAATAATTTGTACACATTTATCTCTAATTCCTTTCTTGTTATATCTAAATTGCAAATTAGTCATACATCTCCTCATATTTTTATTGAGGATAACTCCTACTAGCCCCAAAATCCCACTGTTTTTGCCCATAGGCGCCGGTGCTCGTGCCTTGGTTAAATTCTGTTGTTATTATTGTTGTTGTTATCGTTATTATTCTGTATTGTTGATGTTGTTACTGATAGGAAATTGTGTATGGAAGAGACTACAACATCTTTGGTTGAGAGGGTAAGAAAATGTCATTCTCACTTTTCTTGCTACAAATACATCCTAACAGTCTATTTTACCAACTATTTGGTACATATTGGATCTGAATATAAATCCCCATTTCACGCTCAACATATACTAAAATAACTAAGAAATTTGGTAAGTTCAACCTGACCTATTATACTTTGTCAAAATTAAGAACTTATCTATTAAATTCACCAAATAACAGTAGCAGCAGTCTCTTGATTCTGGTGGCAATTATCCAGATTTTACCAAGCCTTGTTTCATATCAAATAACTTGTTGGCAAATCTTGATAAATTCCTTCTAACCAAGATATATGTGCTTAGAAAGAATACATGTAGCTGATAGTTGCGGACGCACGTGGTGGCAAGCGGGTTCAACTGAACCCACTTCATCAAAAAATAATATTGTATATATATATATATATATATAATTTACAATTAAAGCTGCGTAAATTTTGTATAAATATTTTATTTGAACCTACTTGACAACTACTATTTTAAGACTAAAGTTATGTACTACTAAGATTGAACCCCTTTGCACAAAATCCTGGGTCCGCCACTGGCAATGATATATGAGCAAATTGCATTATAGAGTCTCCTACCTCAAATACAACAAATACCTCAATGGCGAAGAGGTTAAAAGGGTCGGCTTTATGAATTCTCATTTATCTATGTCAGTCCATTGAAACTCCCCTCAGTCCAATATTATACAAAATAAAAATAAAAAGAACTAAAAGGTCTCAATATCTTCTACTGGCACAAAAATGTACAAAATAAAAATAAAAAGAACTAAAAGGTCTCAATATCTTCTACTGGCACAAAAATGTGCATAGGTCAGCATATCCCATCTATTTGCGATGTATTGTGAGGATTTATCATAAATTGTCTGGTTTTACGCTGCCTTCAGTCCAGCACAACTTTTCATTACCCATACTTGAGACCAGCTGTGTGAACGTGCTCACACAGGTGGACTCAAAATTTTAAAGCAATTACTGCGCAACACTTGGAGATCTGCTCTGATGGTAAGCACCCTCCACTTCCAACCAAAAGGTTGTGAGTTCGAGTCACTCCAAGTGCAAGGTGGGGAGTTCTTGGAGGGAAGGATGCCGAGAGTCTATTGGAAACATCCTCTCTACCCTAGGGTAGGGGTAAGGTCTGCGTGCACACTACCCTCCCCTGACCCCACTTGTGGGATTATACTGGGTTGTTGTTGTTGTTATTGTTACTGCGAAGTACTGATACACTCAATAGTATGTCTCATTGAAGGGCATAAAGTTCAGTCATAAACCCTGCACTGAAAGCTTAAACTGGAGAAAGGGTTCACTGATAAAATTGATGATACCTTGGACAATAATTTACTGTGTTACAGAACTGCATTTTGTACGTTTATTATGTCCAACACCACCACACTTAGAACAGCGTATGGGTCTTTTTACAGTTTCAACTTGGGGTCCTTTGGGTTCTTTCCGGGGACGACCAGGAGGTCTTTTGACATGCGGTGAAAGTGGACACAACACGACATCATTACCTGAAGAAGCCGAAGAGACGATGTCATCTGGATGTGGTATATCAAATTTTGCTAGTTCATCCATAACTTCAGCATATATATGTTCCTGTGTCTCCCTCTTGTACCAATCAGCTACATACTGGAAAATGTTCATATCCGCCAACGTAATTGCACTACATGCATGGCTGCATGGTATGCCTGTCATTTGCCACTCTAAACATGTACATGTCCAGAGTTTGAGATTTACAACTTCTTCTCTGCCCTGTAGCTCTCGTAGTTTGAACTCGATATCAGATAAAACCGTCACTGCTAGGTTATGGCCGACCTTCTGATTTTCAAAAATCTTTTCAGCGACCCGAGGACCTATCGGAAGGTTCCATTGTTCGATTTTGAGCTTGTTATTCTGTAATAACATATAAAGCTTTTCATGATAAGCCTCCATCAACTCTAGGACATGTACAAACTTCTCCTCCTCTATAAAAGAGTTCAGAGCATCCATAGAATTACAATTCAGCTGATCCCACCGAGGTTTCCTGAACAAGGCATTAGACCAACGCTCTGGCTGGCTAGCTATTACCCAATCATACAACTCCCTGCGGAAAGAACATATCTTGCCTAGAGCTTCATTATAACTATCTAGTGTTCGTGCATAGGCAATGTCAGTCAAGTACTTAAGTGCAATCTCCTTACCTCTCCCTTGCACTTTAAAGGCAGTATTACCATCAACGAATTTATTGAAATTCTCTTTTACACAATGAAAACAAAAGCTGTGGTTTTCATCACCAAACATTTTGTCCAAGCTGGAGAGAAAAGGGAGACTTGCGCCAGAAACTATGACGACCTCGCGGTTTTGCACAACAAGCTTTAGCTTTTCTAGAAACCATAGAAGATCATCCTCATTTATGGACAGGAGAACGCCATAAGATAGAGGATACATCTCATTATCTGCATCCAAAGCAGAAGCAACTATAAAGGAGCTGTTGGGTAGCCCATTCAAGTTGTAAACGTCAATAAAGATCAAAGGTCTACATCCAACATGGAAGCCACGTACTGAGCAGTCATATGACACGAAGAGCCGCTTGAATCTGTTCTCCTCGGTGCACGACCATGTAGCAATAGTTCCGGGCATTGCCTCAATTAAGCGATTGCATAGCCAGGGAATCAATTTATAAGATTCACCTGACTTCTCATCAATTGCCTCCCTTATCCTCTGCTTCACACTCCAAGCCTGACGGTAGGTCAATTTGATTGCCAAATTCTTCTCAGCATCCTCACACACTTTTCGAGGCAAACAATCAGGACTGCCCAATATTTCTTCTTGCATAATACCGCCCAACCACTTCATCCTGATCCGAGGCTTCAGCTGTGATGAATCTAGAGGAGGATGTGAGTGAGAGTCAACAAATTTCCTAATGGAAACATTTTGAGATTTCTTCTCGATGCCAGCACTCACTTTCCATGGGCACCCATCAGTAGCACAATGGATGCTAATGTATCTAGGTTTATTGTGCAAAATTCTGTAGTGAAATTTATTCGCGATCGAATACTTGAAAACTGCAAGCCTAAAAGCATCTGCATTCTCAAAAGCTTGTCCTTCCCCAACAAGTAATTCACTCCAGTTGGCGGCAGCATCTGGAGTTCCATCGGTGATCCATTGGTGTGAAGGTGCAGGAGATGGAGTAGGAGTTTCAGCACTAACTTGTTCTTCCTCGGCACTTCCGAGAGAGACTGCTTCAACCTCAGTGGTCGAAACCCTGTGGCAAATTATACAACATTATTTACAATCAAACTCTAGGTAGTCAAAAATTTTACCATAGTAAAGATCATGTGGACCAGTATAAGACGGCCATTACCTAGTGGTATCCATGTTAGGAGCAACTGCTGAATTAGACTCCTTCTCTGAACTTGACGCGTAAACATGGGCAAAACCATCATTAAATTGTAACAGAGTATCGACACCTTCTTGGTCTCTCAGCCGTATCAATTGGGCCCTATCAAACTTCACTGTGAACTGCAAGACCTTATCTGAAGGATCAATGCCTAATCGGTCAAAAACTGCATTCACAAAATCATTGTACTTTATGCCTGTCTTCACAATAATCTGATCAGTAATACCTCCCACATACGAAGTGGATCCATCTGGAAGCACCTTATTCTTTCCGCCCCAATGACAGAAACAAAACAGTGGTTTACCTTCCGTTCCCATCATGAAATAGTGTACATGACCACAGAGCCACAAAAGGTAACGATCTTCAAAAACTTCTTTTTAGAAGGGTAACAATCTTGAAAACTAAATACCTGATTAGGAAATAAAATAAATTTAACAGGAGTTACTTATCAAGGCTTCTTTAGCCGAGGGTCAATCGGAAACAGTCTAAGGCTGCGTACATGCTACCCTCCCAGACCTCACTTGGTGGGATTATACTGCGTAGTTGTTGTTGTTGTTGTTGTTACTTATTCCTCGACATGAGAATGCCATAAGATAGAGGATACATCTCATTGTCTGTATATAAAGCAGAAGCAACTATAAAGGAGCTATTGTGCAGCCCATTCGAGTTGTAGACGTCAATAAACATCAAAGGTCTACATCCAACATATATGGAAGCCACTTGAAACTGTTTTCCTCAGTGCATGACCGAATTAGACTCCTTCTCTGAACTTGACGCATAAACATGGGCAAAATCATCATTCTTAATATATAAGAAAGGACACAAAAGCACGAGGATTAACCAAGCATCTACGAAAACAAGATTAAAAGCGTGTTTTTCCCTATACATCTTAAGCTATCATGATCTTGGAACAAAACCAAATTCCAAATACAGGATAGGGATCAACATCCAACACCAAAAATCCAGGCAAACGACAAAATTTTTGTTCACAGGTAAAAATAAAAGAAGCATATTTAAATGTGAGTACCACCTATGCAGGTTATTTCAAGCAGAATAGTCGATCCCCATCATATCATCATGAATCATAAAATAAGAACATACGACGACTGAGTAAGATATAGGATTTCACCAAATTTTCACAATAAGGTGTCAAAACAGAAACCCCCCCCCCCCCNAGAGGGAAAAAATAGAGTTTCCCCAAAATTTTTAAAAAAAGGGTCAAAAAAAAAACCCCCCCCCCCCCCCCCCCAAACAAAACAATAAGATTCCAACTTCAACCAAGAATCACAAGATTCCAAAATGGGGTTCAAAAATAATTTATACAGCATTATCATGAGAATATTAGCTAGTTTTGCTGTAAAACTGGAAATTAGAAAAGAAGATAAGCATATTAAGCCATAGAAATCCATCAAATGCAAAAAAGGGTCAAAGCAAAAACCACAGCAAAGCAAAAAGTTTCAAACTAAAAATAAAGAGTTAGTTTTGAGTACAAAGATTTACCCTTTTCACCTTTATAAGCTGCAAATCAATGAGCTTTAATCAATGGGGTTTCTCTAATATGCTTTTGACACTTAAAAAAAATATTCCCATTTTGGTCCACTGGTCTCACTGATGAATTAGGGCTTCACTATTCAGTCGGGTTATGGAAATTGGGTAATCTGTTTATGATGTAATTTGAATGTTGAATTGGCCCTCAACCTTTTCTTTATGTGAAGTTTGTCCCTTCATATCTAGAAGTAATTTTTGTTAAGATTTAAAATCGTTTTTTCAGATATTTTAAATAATTAGTTTTTAGACACGCGCGTTGCGCGTTTGATCTGTATCACTAAATTAGTTTTTGTATATTTAGAGATACAAATTTAAATTAAACAAATTGCATTTTCTAGAAAATGAAAATGGTTAATCTAATATATTTTATCTTGTCAACTCATCATATTAAGGTCTATGGGAAATAATTCATTGTTAATACAAAGTAAAAGAGAATGTCAGCATTTCGTTGTTTTGTTTTCTGCTCTATTTTGATGAAGTTTTGTACTATGCTATTTTTTAAGAATTTCCTCTGTTTTACTTTGTGATAGTTCTTTATTTAAGTAAATTATTGTATTGCGAAATTCATGCATTAAACTGATGAGAATTACAATCCAAAAACCCTTTAAAATAATTCTTTATCTTTAATTTTATCAGCTCCTTCTCCTTTTATTTCATCAGCTAAATCAGTAATTTTTGTATATTCCAACATTATTTTATTTTCCGAAGGCAATATTCCAAAGAAGCAATTAAAGAATTTTTTTTAGGAAAAGGAATTACTTCTGTGAAGATATTTGTGATATTTTCATCCTTTTTTTCCTATTCTCAAAAAATTGGTCAAACATAAAAAGAAAACATATGACCTTAAAGTAACCCATGAAAATGAGAGGAAGAAAACTTGGTTATTCACTTATTCATCTCTTCGTTGATAGTATTGGTAAGAATTTTACTGCAAAAATCATTTAAACTAAGTTTTGTAGATAAATGATGTCTGTGAAGCCCTAATAATGCCATAATAATGAACAAATAACAAATTGTCTGCCGTATTGGCGAACTTTTCTTCAAGGGACAACCAAATGCTCAACAGTTAACCTTAACAAATTTAATTCAACAATCTATAACATGAAATGAACTTGTAACTTTACAGAAGTAGATATATATCTAACACTCCCAAAATGAAACTGAATGCTCACAAAAACAACAACCTATTATTTAAACAAGAAAACAAAAGAAATAATATAATAAAGCACTTTTTTATTTGATCCTTAACTATGAATATTTGGTTCCTTGAAAAAGTTCAATAATAAGAATATGTTTACTCAATATTTTCAATAGTACTCATACCTTATTGTCCAGAATATAGGACTTAATTGGCCAGTCACGAGAAACACTTAATCAGCTTTTGAGAAGGAGTTTCACTCAACCAGCTCTTAAATTCATTGATATAAATGATTTATGAACCATTTATATAAAATATTGATGACCAATCAATAACTTTGTTGAGAGAAACCCTTTCAAACGCGACACCTGAGATTTTTGAAATAACGTAGCTAATAAGATATCCTTTTTTTGTCGTATTAGCGAGATAGTTAGGAATTCTAAAATAGTTGACTGTCTCTTACATCCTAGTTAGTTCAAAATGGTAGATAGAACTTTTTGCTTATGGGGAAGTTGTACGAAATCAGAGAGAAGAATTCAACTTCATACCGTATTTATCTAATTTCAATCTTTTCATATTCCTGGTATTTCTCCTTTTTTCTTTTAATACATCACCAAGTATAGCAATAAAGAACGATCATTCATCTTTTTGTTTAGTGCATTATTTAATATATCATTTGATGAAAAATGGCTATTCAAATACATTCGGATGAAATTGATCTACACGGAATGAAACTTCTTAAATTGTCTATATCTTAAGCATGACTAAACTTGTTAATGTACTTGTTTCACTCTTGACCTTTGATACACATTTCACAAGGAAAACCAAACGTCATAATAACTTATGTTTTATTAAAAGTGGGTCATGTGAACAGTTACACATATTTGTGGCAACTATTGCTTTTGTTCTATCTTGCGATTTTAATTTCTTTTTGGCTATCTTTAAAATGTATATTTACTTTTTTGCTCAAAAAACTTCTTGAAATAATGCTTGCTTAAAGGGCATAATAGTCGCTTAGATTTTAATAGATATTTTGGTCTTTTAACTCATCACTTTGGGCTTCATACTTATAATATATATATATATATATATATATATATATATATGGTGATTTATTGCATTTTGGTGTAGCTTTTAGATTTGTAAGTTTTATTTCAAGAGGAGTAAAAGAAGTTGATATATGTTGCTCCCAACGCACACGCAAGTATATGTGGTCGACAAGTAATATAAGATTGTAAGTTCAGATATCGTACCCACATGGACTTGTGATTAACTATCAACTAAATTAAACCCAAACAATTAATCTATTCAAGCGATTCCTAAATTATGAATATTTAACTAAAATTAATCTAGAGTAACAAATTAAGAGATTAAAGAAAATAACGACAAGCTTAAAGACGAATTCAATGTGAGTGAATATTCTAGAGTTATGGGTTAGCTAACAATCCTATTGAGTTTTTTCCTTAAATCGTCTAATTAATTTATCTGATTCTAGCCTGGAGTCTTTTGATCACTAAGGCGTCAAGATCTTGTTGCTCAACTATTTGCCTTATCATCATGTTCTGTTGCTCCGCTGCTTGTCTCATCAAGTCCATAATACGAGCCACGCTTTCCATATCCTCCACTTCCTTGCTCCTATCAAACTCATTAAACTTATTAGAAACATTACAATAAAAGCTCTGAGAAGGATAATAAGAATTAGGACAACCATCTCAATGGCCACCCTGACAACCACACATATACGAAAATTCCACACATTAGATTGAGATGGACAATTTTGCCACATGTGTGGTCCTCCACAATACGGACAAGGGTCTTCATAATAAGAATAACCATTATTGGACCAATTATCATTCCAAGGTGTCATGTCAACAAAGATAATAAAATATTAAACTAAGATAAAAATAAAAACTTGAATAGACAAAGAGTAAAAATCTAATCTCTTAGAATAGTTAATTTCTAAGTCTCCGGCAACGGCACCAAAAACTTGTTGCTCCCAAACGCACACGCAAGTATACGTGGTCGACAAGTAATATAGGATTGTAAGTCCAGATATCGTACCCACAGGGACTTGTGATTAACTATCAACTAAATTAAACCCAAACAATTAATCTATTCAAGTGATTCCTAAATTATGAATATTTAACTAAAATTAATCTAGAGTAACAAATTAAGAGATTAAAGAAAATAACGACAAGCTTAAAGATGAATTCAATGTGAGTGAATATTCTAGAGATATGGGTTAGCTAATAATCCTGTTGAGGTTTTCACTTAAATCGTCTAATTAATTTATCTGGTTTATTGGTTTACATGGTTAATATTACTCGTAGCCTTCTCCCGAAGTACAACTCGCCTATTCAAGCTAACCTAACGCTTTTATTCCTATGGAATTAGGATTAACAAGAACGCATTAGTAATTCCTTTATAGTAACCAAGCAAGGCGATTATGTATATTCGTATCCTAACCGTAAATCCGCTCCCCTTAAGAGTTAAGATCTTGCTCTACCCTATCTTATATGCAATCTAGAATTCCCTCTCCCGACTTCAATCCTAGATTCGTAGATAGTATTCAATTTGTGATCAAGCAATCAAATAATTAAACGCAAGATTGAATAAATAAACCAATATGATAAAACAATAAGAACAATTCAAGCTTCAATCTATAACGTTCATGTAGCACCCAAAACTCTATAACTAATAAACTATGAAATTAAAGGAAGAGAAGAGAAGAAAAACTAGGTAAAGCCTCCTCCAAGCGTGATATGTGATCCCTACGTGAATTCCCCTTCAAAGTATCTTAGATCCCCTCCAAATTAGGTTTAGGACCCCTTTTATACGAGTTGAAATTGTGTAGGACCGAAATAACATTATCCCAGACGAAATAGGAAAATCCACGCGAGGCAGCGTCCAGGCCAGCACCCAGCGCTGGTCCTGGCGCTGGAAACAGATTGTTTTTACGTTTTTTCCAACTTCATTCCTTAGCTACAAAACTTTTGAATCACCTTATTTCCGCTTTGGTTGTCTCCACTTGGGGGGGACAAAACCCAAAGGGTCTCCCCTTTTTTTATTAATTTACTTCTTTTTTTTTTTTGCTTTCGCGTTTTATCCAATTTTGCTCCAAATTTTTTGATCTTCACACCGCTTTATTCCTACATAGTTAAAATATAATATTTATCACAAAGTAATATAATTAACACTCAAACGACGATTAAAAATACTAGAATGTGAGGTAACAATGGGTAACATATGCATTTTTGGCCGAACATCAATACCCCACACTTAGACTCTTGATCGTCCTCGAGTAAGCATTAAAATCACTCTTAATAAATCAAGCCTAGAAACACCACCACTTCGGTTGGTACTAACAATTAGACCCTATAGCAACTCAAACCATCAGATATACACCTCCTTATCATCGTGCAAAATATACAAGTCACAAACAAACAACAAACATCTAACTGCCTAACCTCCTAACCTCATAGACAGACTCTAACTTACCAAATTTAAGCTCGCTCACCTACTCTGTCAAAGAAGCTAATAACATCACCTTTCTATCATGAAACAAGTGCCCTCACAAGAAAAAATAGTCCATACACTCAAATCAAAGAATGAATATAATTTAAGAAACTTAGCATCAAAGAACAACTCTCGCACTCACAAAGAATCCACATGTATGCACAAAGAACCATAGACTTGCCCATTATGTACATCTCTACTAATTAAGCATGCTCGAATAGAATCAAATACGACTTTAACGGGTTGTAATATTGGCTAAGTGACGGGTAGGAGAATTATATAATAGTGACTTACACTTCCCTAAGCACGCACTTTTAGACTTAATCACCCATTATTTTCTACTCTTAAATTTATTTTTCAACCCTCTCTTCATCAAATATTTCACATCTATCTCCCTCGTATCTAGAACGTTTCACTTTTTCACAGCAATTTTTTTTTTCATTCACTTTTTTTTTTCATATAACATTCTTATCAAGAAGGCCTTTTCACTACTTTTCAGCTATCGTTGGTCACCATTTTTCACTTAATCATCCCTTTCTTCAAATCTATCAATTAATATTGCAGTCTAAGCAACAATGCTCAAGGAAGCAGGGTGCAAAAACTAAGGATTCAACAAAAGGATCAAGGCAAAAATACAGCTTCCAAATAAAGGTTACAGGCTCAAACGGCTAACTAGTGGTACAATATCTGAAAAGGCTAAAATTCACAAGACATATCAAAGAAAGCCTATTATCATCTTTTATACAGAGCAACACTTTTATTTCGTTTCAATAACATGCAGGGCAAGTTCTAGACTAAGATGCAAAACATGGAATATATGTAAGAAAGACTCACCACACATGGCACAAGTATCAATCAAGATGGATCAATTCTACTCTAAGACAGACATGATCATAGCGAACGACAAAATAAGAATAAGGTATATACAGAGTCACAACCCTGAGCTTAGGTGTCAAAAAGTCTGCTATTTTATTAATTACTTCAAGCAATCAGAGGAAAGTATTACTCAAGTCCAGGCCTAAATATGCTAGTATCAAACCAGGCACATAAGTTTTTCTTCTCCCTCTTTTACTACTCCTAACAAAAACAAAATCTAATCCAAAAAATAAAAAAGTTTACCCGGTTCAAGTTACATCCCCTGGAAAAGAACCGATGCAAAAAGAAAAACCAAGGGGGATTATTACCTAACTAAAACTAACAAGAAACAAAAATAAAATATTTTTAGATTTGTTTTTTCATTGGACCTTAATCCCTCAAGAAAGCTGTCCAAGAGATACATCGTCAGGAAAAGTCCAAAATTTTATGAATATTCTCAATTTTTTTTTAATTTATTATTATTATTATTTACAAAAATCACTACACTAGAAAGAATACTACAATTAAGCTAGAATAACACAAAGAGACTCCTTGGTAGGTCAAAGGCCGAAGTATTAGCAGCTCACGGGATATTCAGACTTCTCCCAGGTATGATTCTTTGTGCAGGTACCTCACACTTAGTTTCAACCACCTGCTCGCTTTTGCACATTCCTATTGGCTTTGACTTCATGCTCGTACTTCTATAAAATAAAATAAAAATACTACAAAAAAATACAATAAAAAAAATAAACAAAAGAAAAAGAAAAAAATAGAATCGGGTTGCCTCCCAACAAGCGCCTTATTTAATGTCGGGGCACGACGCCATTACTTTCACCACTTTTCCTTCCACTTTGAGGATATGAATTGCGCCCCAAATTTTGCATCAATTTTTCTATCACGTTCCTGTGGCGGTGGTATAAAAATAAAAGAACCAAGCAATAGATATCGCATCTTGCACTTCTAGGCCCTTAAGTGAGGAATGTCGTTTTGTCTCCTTGGTATGGCAAATTTCAGAATATAAACACTTTGTTCCTCATCCATTGACTCCTCTATATGCTCGACTAGATCAGTTCCCATGTCACCAACCAAACACAATGTTGAAAAGTGTTTAGAATGAGGTCCAATACGCTCCAACTCCAAAATTGCATTATTTTTTGCATCCTCAATTTTGCACTCTTCATCAACCTTGACATCATTAATAATATTTTGGTCGAATATTTGGATTTTCTCTTTCCGCTCTACAAGTTGGCCAGTATCCACAAAAATTAGTTGTAAGGCATCAGACGCCACAACCTTTTTATTCAATTGAGCCTGCATGTCATGGATATCTGAGCCAAATTGGTCCATCTCTTGCCTGAGCTCAGTTCTTCCTTCTATCAGTTGTTCAGTAATATTTGAAAGACCATCACGAAGAAACTCATGAGATTTTATTAGTTGAACTTGTTCCTCTAGCCAAGATTGGCTCACTATATCTGTTTCTTCAAAATTATCTTCTGGTGGGAACTCCCTCTCTTCGTCGAGTTGAGGTTCTTCTTGGAAATTGGCCATTAATTCATCCATTCTAGCCTGGAGTCTTTTGATCACTAAGGCGTCAAGATCTTGTTGCTCAACTATTTGCCTTATCATCATGTTCTGTTGCTCCGTTGCTTGTCTCATCAAGTCCATAATACGAGCCACGCTTTCCATATCCTCCACTTCCTTGCTCCTATCAAACTCATTAAACTTATTAGAAACATTACAATAAAAGCTCTGAGAAGGATAATAAGAATTAGGATAACCATCCCAATGGCCACCCTGACAACCACACATATACGAAAATTCCACACATTAGATTGAGATGGACAATTTTGCCACATGTGTGGTCCTCCACAATATGGACAAGGGTCTTCATAATAAGAATAACCATTATTGGACCAATTATCATTCCAAGGTGTCATGTCAACAAAGATAATAAAATATTAAACTAAGATAAAAATAAAAACTTGAATAGACAAAGAGTAAAAATCTAATCTCTTAGAATAGTTAATTTCTAAGTCTCCGGCAACGGCACCAAAAACTTGTTGCTCCCAAATGCACACGCAAGTATACGTGGTCGACAAGTAATATAGGATTGTAAGTCCAGATCCACAGGGACTTGTGATTAACTATCAACTAAATTAAACCCAAACAATTAATCTATTCAAGCGATTCCTAAATTATGAATATTTAACTAAAATTAATCTAGAGTAACAAATTAAGAGATTAAAGAAAATAACGACAAGCTTAAAGACGAATTCAATGTGAGTGAATATTCTAGAGCTTTGGGTTAGCTAACAATCCCGTTGAGTTTTTCACTTAAATCGTCTAATTAATTTATCTGGTTTATTGGTTGACAAGGTTAATATTACTCGTAGCCTTCTCCCAAAGTACAACTCGTCTATTCAAGCTAACCTAACGCTTTTATTCCTATGGAATTAGGATTAACAAGAACGCATTAGTAATTCCTTTATAGTAACCAAGCAAGGCGATTATGTATATTCGTATCCTAACCGTAAATCCGCTCTCCTTAAGAGTTAAGATCTTGCTCTACCCTATCTTATATGCAATCTAGAATTCCCTCTCCCGAGTTCAATCCTAGATTCGTAGATAGTATTCAATTTGTGATCAAGCAATTAAATAATTAAACGCAAGATTGAATAAATAAACCAATATGATAAAATAATAAGAACAATTCAAGCTTCAATCTACAACGTTCATGTAGCATCCAAAACTAGAACTAATAAACTATGAAATTAAAGGAAGAGAAGAGAAGAGAAGAAAAACTAGGTAAAAGCCTCCTCCAAGCGTGGTATGTGATCCCCACGTGAATTCCCCTTCAATCCCCTCCAAATTAAGTTTACGACCCTTTTTATACGAATTGAATGTGTGTAGGGCCGAAATAATATTATCCCGGACGAAATAGAAAAACCCACGCGAGAAGCAGCGTCCAGGCCAGCGCACAGCACTGGTCCTGGCGCTGGAAACAGATTGTTTTTACGTTTTTTTCAACTTCATTCCTTAGCTGCAAAACTTTTGAATCACCTTATTTCCATTTTGGTTGTCTCCACTTGGGGGACAAAACCCAAAGGGTCTCCCCTTTTTTAATTAATTTAATTTTTTTTTCTTTCGCGTTTTATCCAATTTTGCTCCAAATCTCTTAATCTTCACACTGTTTTATTCCTACATAGTTAAAATATAATATTAACCACAAAGTAAATAATTAACACTCAAGCGACGATTAAAAATACTAGAATATGAGGTAACAATGGATAAATATATGCATTTTTGGCCGAACATCAATATCTAAATTTACTTCAATTTCTTTAAAATAACCTTCTTACTTCGAACTATTAATTTTCCTTGTTACTGGATGGACATGGCCTAAGATTATGTTGAAGAACGTTAGTCGATAGAGGGCAAGTGAATATTCTTGACAAAAATCCTATTTGAATTTGTCAATGATCTTTGAAATTCAATTATTTCTCCCATGGTTGGTTTGCTTTTTTGATGCATTTCTTCTAACCGGCTTGTGCGATCCCGAAAGTATATATAAAAAAAAAGCAATAGAAAAAATCCTTTTTGATGGTCAAGTCCTAAAATTCTGTTGTTTTTATGGTCAATTCCAAAAATGTCGTTGAATTTTATCCTTTTTAATGTTATTGTCACAAAACTAATCTATGTCTCATTAAAGTAACTAAAAAATTTCGTCTTTATAACTTTGCGAATTTTCAGAATAAGACATATAATTGGGGGAATACATTATAATTTCAGCAAATATTATATCGGAACCTATAATGAGTTTAGTTCTAAGAACCTTGCATCAAAATTAGTTTTCGGATCCGTAGATATGTTCACAGTAGCTTAGTTGCATTCACTTCGATTTTCCGCATTTCATTCCTAGACTTATCCGTCTCAACAAATGGTTGACGGATACCATAACAATAACCTTCTTTTTAACTGTTGTGATTACCACTTCATTGAGCTGATGTTCGATTTGCATGTATGAGAACAAGGCCTTGTGATATATGGAGAAATTTACTTTACGTATCCTTTCAATTGCCTTTTTCTGTGTTGTGGCATCTTCATTGAAGTAAAGTCTACTGACATTGCAATAACTTCTGCTGAATATCTTTTAGCAACTGATACTAATTTTTGGCTCTAAAGATCTTTATTTTCTGAAGGAAAATATGTAATGACCCGGCCGGTTATTCCCTGCACTACAACAAAAACGCTTATTAGCGACCAAGTTTTAGTGATGAGTCTATAATCCGGTCCCTAAAAGTAAACTTATTGGGACAAAAATTTTCTCTAGTCGTTGTTTGCCGATTTTATGTTTTTATTTAACGACGGAACAAAATCTAGTCTATAAAAATTTAAAATTCTGGTCCCTATACTTTAGTTGAGGAAAAATTAAAAAATCGTAAAAACACTCTAATTGAAACTCCTGTCATCTCTCTGAAATCCCTAAAGGGCCTAAACCCCCGTGACTTCTAAATCTCTCAAAAGAATGACTCTAGCCCTCTGAAATTTTCTCTCAGCCCTAAAGCTGCAATTTCTCAGGTTTTGTTCTTTCTCATCTTTCAATGTACTTATTTTTCTTTTTTGTTTATTTTGTATTGAAGCTTCAAGTGGTTCTTATTTATTTAGTGTGATATAGGATCTCTTTAAAGTATTTTCGATTTAATTCGAAATAGTGTTTTAGTTTAGCTGTCATCGTTTGCTTCTAATATTGGGTCGACGAACAGAAGCTATGATTTTCTAGATCTACTTCTTCAACTGTGGTCTGTTGAAGTTTTATTATGTTTGGTTTTTACCCTTTTTGTGAACATATAGTTACTGAAGATTCAAAGAGTTTAGGAGTTCAACTGTATCAGGTAACTCTCTCAGAACTCTCTGTTTGTCTAAGCGATACAAGGCCACTTTATGAAATTAGTTCATCTGCTTGTGGCTCTTCTAGCTATGGCTTGGCTAGGCAGAATGAATCTCTCTCACAAGATATTCATCTACTTAATTCACTCTCAACAATGAAAGGAAAATGGTGCATACCTTTATGTTTGAGAACCTTAACAGTTTTGTTGTTTTGTACTTAAAATCATTGTACAATTTTTATTTTGTTGGTTCAGTGATTTGATTGGTGACTACGGCATAATGAGATTGATGTTCTATTCAAGACTAGATTTAGTTATTACAGAAATTGTGAATTTACGGGAACCCGATGGAGACTAGATTTGCCGAGCAAATTTGGTGGTCTTCCACATTCCATGACAGGTTCTTTCTCATGGCTTTGCAGTTGTTTTCTTGATTAAGGTGTAAAACTATATCGCTTACGATTATATTTACATTTCTAGAGAAAGAAAAGGGCGACTTTAATAGGTTGCAGGCATTTGTTTTTCTTTGTTTCTATTCATTACATATAGCTTCTTACATTAGGAGTATAAAAAGAAAAGATTTGTGAGGGACATAACAATTTTTTCCATAAGATTCTCACTCTTGAGCGATAAAAAGCTTTTGAAACATGTACATGTAAGCTTGTTAAACAATTCCACCAATATGTATGTTCCATTCTCTTTCTTTTGACGTAGAAAATATATGTTCTTTTTCCAAGCTAGAAGGAAACTGTTAGAAGTCATTAGAACCTTTGTCTTTTGAAAGAAGGAAAATCTTAAAGTTACATGCATATGATAGTGAAACGCTAAACCTTAGAACCTCAAAAGCAGAGACAAAGAATAAGAGGGGTTTGCTTTTCACCTTGTCTTCTTGGGTGCACCGTTTGTTTCAGTTAACAATTAGTTGCTGGAGTATAGTTCTATTAGTGGTGGAATATGGTAAAAATTTTATTTATTGAAATCTTTGAAAGATGATTCTGATATATTGCAGCTTTTTGGAGTTCAAATACTCTTTGTTCCATCTCTGGTTATGCTTTTTCTATTTGTTTTCAATATTCACTAAAAGGGTAACATTTTATCTTGGGTACATAAAATTTTATTCATTGAAGTTCTTAATTTTTCACAGCTATTCTTTGGGGGTGGGTGATCCACCATGTGGAGGAACAACAAGACTATTTTCTAGATACTAATAAGATTATTCAGTAGCAAGTGTTGCTTGATTGAAACACGAGCATCAAGATCAACCTAGTCCTATTGATACTAACTCAAGTATGAACTCCATTATCTGTTTTCTTGAACCATTATTGCTGTAGTTTGAGTAATTATTTTCTGGACTTGTTTGCATGTTTTGGGTAGTACTAAGCTATGATATGGAGGGCAGTAATCGCATCATCTTGCAAAAGTTTTGGAGAACCATTGTTATATTGTCGGACTGATTGCTTCATATAAGATGGTGCTTTGTGATATTCAATTGGTTGTTTTATATGTTCTATCAATCTTGTTATTTAGATGGTAATGTAAAAATGAGTCAATTAAAAGTAAAAAGTGAATCCTCGTGATTTAAATGCATGACTTAGTTATATTGAAGTGAATGACCTTTTATGAACCTAGAATATCCAAATTTCCTAATACCTGAACTATTAGTGGAGTGGATATAAGAATATTTTGCAGTATTTGTTCATTCTTAGCATTTGATTGCTATGTATTGGGCTTCATTAGAATGCAAATTAGCTCATCATTATATATTGTTATAAACAGATAATTTTGTTATTCCATTTATGTATGACCAATGCATTGATGTTCAGTTTAGCAACAATGACCGCCTCATTATTTAATTAACTTTTATAGTCGATCTTTGAAGTTTTTCTTATTGGATATTTTCAATTAATTTTTACAGCTTAAAGACTCACATACAAGTGAAGATGCTTGATTGAAGACTCCATACAAGCTAACAAGTTAGATTATCATTTTGGTAGGACTGTTAGACAAAAGACTCCATACAAGCTAACAGATAGGAATATTTTAACATTCTCATTACATCTTTACAATACTGTTTTGTTATAGATTGACATGTTTGAAAATTATTAAGAAACAAATAAACATGAATAAATCAGTGAAAGAAAAGACCATTTTTCCTTTTTGTACTAACTACTCAATTTTTCTTTTATGAATTATTGACTTGTAAGTCAAAGTCTATGGAGTATGGACCAACCAGTACTCTTATCCTAACTAATCAAACTTAATTTTTGTTGAAATTTTGACTTTAAATGTTTTTGTCGTGGTCCCTACACCAGTTAATACTCTTAAAGCCTACCTCTTTGTCCAATTACTTGATAATTGCAAACAAAGCAACAATAGTAAATATTCTTTGCTATATATACCTCAGAATTATTCAATTTCTTGATTGCTTTGATTCTTTATAGTGCAGAAATGGATTATGGAAAACTTGCAGTGTTTCTACTATATGCCCTTCTCTGTAAACTTGCTTTCTCCTCATCCTTACCTCACTTGTGCCCCAAAGATGAAGCTCTTGCTCTTTTACAATTCAAACAAATGTTTACCATAAATCCCTCTGCTTCAATTTACTGCCGCACATCTTATCCTAAAATGTTTTCATGGAATAGGAGCAGGGATTGTTGCTCATGGGAAGGAGTTAGTTGTGAGGAGACAACAGGCCAAGTGATTGAGCTTAACCTCAGATGCAGCCAACTTCAAGGCAAGTTTCAATCCAACAGTAGCCTCTTCAAACTCTCCAATCTTAAAAGGCTTGATTTATTTAGTAATGATTTCTCTGGATCGTACATTTCACCTAAATTTGGTGAGTTTTCTAGTTTGACATATCTTGATTTATCATATTCAAGTTTTTCAGGTCAAATTCCTGCAGAAATATCTCATCTTTCTAAATTATATGTTCTTCGTATTCCGAGTACAAATGAGCTTAGACTTGGATCTCACAATTTTGAACTGCTCCTTAAGAACTTGACCAAATTAAGAGTGCTTGAGCTTGACTCCGTCAACATCTCTTCCACCTTTCCTCTAAATTTCTCTTCTTATTTAACAACTCTACGACTTCCATCCACGCAATTATATGGGACATTGCCTGAAAGAGTTTTTCACCTTCCCAACTTGAAATCTCTTGACTTATGGGCCAATACCCAGCTCACAGTTAGGTTTCCAATTACCAAATGGAATAGCAGTACATTTCTCACGGATTTATGTCTCTCTGATGTGAATTGTACAGGTAATATACCTGAATCATTTAGTTATTTAACTTCACTGCGTACATTGCGCATGAGCTCTTGTAATCTCTCAGGGCCTATTCTAAAACCTCTATGGAATCTAACTCGCATAGAGTTTTTGAACCTTGGTAATAACCAACTTGAAGGACCAATTTCCCAGCTCTTCAGATTCAGTAATCTCCAGTTCTTATACCTTAGAAATAATAGCTTCGATGGCCGACTTGAGTGCTTTAATGGGACACAACTTAGATACTTAGATATTTCGTCCAATTCCCTAAATGGTCCAATTCCTTCCAGTGTATTCTCCCTTTCATCACTATATCATTTAGAGTTGAGCAATAACCATTTCAGTGGCAAAATTGAAGAGTTCAAGTCCAAAACATTGAGCATAGTTGATCTAACACAAAATCAGCTGCAAGGTCCTATTCCAAAGTCACTCCTAAACCAGCAGAACCTAGCATATCTTTTACTTTCTCAAAATAATCTCAGTGGACAGATTGCTTCAACCATCTGCAATCTTAAAACATACGTGCTAGATCTGGGAAGTAATAATTTACAGGGAACAATCCCAAAATGTTTGAGTGAGATGGATACTATTGAGTTTTTGGATTTAAGCAATAATAATTTTAGTGGGACAATTCAAGCAAATTTTAGTACTGGACACTTTCTCAGATTCATTAAATTGCATGGGAATAAGTTAGAGGGGAAAGTCCCACGATCTTTGATTAATTGCAAGTATTTGGAACTACTTGATTTAGGTAACAACGAGTTGAATGACACTTTTCCAAAATGGTTGGGAGTCCTACCAAATTTGAAGATTTTAAATTTGAGATCAAATAAGTTGCATGGGTCCATCAGTGCTTCAAGGAATAGAAACTTGTTTCCACTACTTCAAATTCTGGATCTTTCATCCAATGCATTTAATGGGAATTTACCAACAGGTCTTTTTGAGAATTTCCAAGCCATGAAAATAAATGATGAGAACACGAATACACCAATGTATGTAGGATATGAATATTATTCTGTGGCGATTACAACAAAAGGATTAGATCTTGCATTTGTTCAAGTTTTGACTACAAACATAGTTATCGATCTCTCAAGGAATAGATTTGAAGGTTGTATTCCAAGTACTATTGGAGGTCTCATTGGACTTCGTACGTTGAACTTATCTCATAATGACTTGGAGTGTCACATACCACCATCACTACAACATCTATCTCTCCTTGAATCATTGGATCTCTCATTTAACAAAATTGGTGGAGGAATTCCACAACAACTTGTATCTCTAACATCACTTGCTGTCTTAAATCTCTCGTACAATCATCTCGTTGGATGCATCCCTAAAGGAAATCAGTTTGATACTTTCGAGAACAGTTCATACAAAGGGATGGATGGGTTACGTGGATTTCCACTCTCAAGAGGCTGTGGTGATGACGGAGTAACACAAGCGACAACTCCGGTTGTGCTAGATCAAGGAGAAGAAGATGAAGATTCATCAATGATCAGTTGGCAGGCGGTTTTCACGGGTTATGGTTGTGGACTAGTTATTGGACTGTCCATAATATACATAATGTTGTCAACTCAAAATCCATTATGGTTTTCCAGGATGGTTGTAGAATTGGAACAAAGAATCGTTACGAGAATGAAAAAACACAAGAAAAGACATTAGTGTGTCCAGGTATTCAACTTGATTATTGATATTTTATGATCTAACCATTTTAACTCTAATTCTTAATTCATTTTTGAACATTGCAGGTTTCAAGTCTATTAAGTTGTTGGAGATGCAAATATAAGCCTTTGTCTTTCACAGTTTATTATGATGTTTCATGAAGTGTTTGTTACCATATGAATAAAGACATGAGTTTTCTTCCTTTGAGACTCTAACCCGATTTATCTATAGTTTGTTACATAGAGATTATTAGTTGAGTTCATGGTCTCTTATTAGTTGACTAATTGGATTTATGAAGTTATTGTTATCTTTTTCTTAATTACATGAAGTAATTTCAATGGAAAGCTAAACGTTAATATACCGTCTTTGATGTGCTAGTTCACAGATTTCTGTTCCTTGCTAAGTGTTGGTATTAACTCAATCGATAAAGATTTCTCTAAAATTGTTGCATATATAGCTCTAACATTCAAGCATATAAGACATGTCTTTGATATGCTAGATCACTATGATTAATTGGCTTAAATATCCTTTTGATATTAACTCAATCGATAAAGATTACTCTAAAATTCAAGCATATAACTTCTAAGTATGAGCATTTAACCCAAAATCTCTCAGGAAACTTTTCCATACCTATTGAAGTTTGTTGAAATTTTCAAGTTTTTATCTAAATAGAAGTGGCCTAATGGCTCAACAAGTGTTTAGTGGGCCAATAATTAGTACCAAAGGTCCGAATAACCGTAGTTGTCCAAAGGCCCAAATGGATTACAAATTTTACTTAATAAATTGTAGGAATATGACATATTTTGGGGTAATCTTTAACCCTTGTTTGCCGTGGGGCAAGCGAGGGACAACACTTATTAAATTTGAAGTTCTACCCATAGGGCAAACAGAGAAGCAGTTCCATACAAGGTAGCTTGTTTTGCCGTGTCTGTTTAAAAGGAGGGGGTCAGGACCAATTTCTTATGTGCGCGAGGCAACTCTCTTTTACTAGCTCTTTACAAGCTCAACAAAGAGCAATTCAATATAAAGAGAAGAAAGAAACTTTCCACAACCGATGAGGGATACTTTGGCTTTCACAAAATACAAAGAAGTAAAGAAGAAAAGAGACCACAAAGAAATCTTTGACTTTACATTACTAAGTCATTACACTTTGTATAACTAATACCAACAACATATGCCTACAATTTACTTTGTGATGCTCACGGTCGCCGCAAAAGATAATAATCTTTTTTAATAGTAATGCAACAGGAGCGGACGTACATTCACATCCAAGCCTCAACGGAAAACATTCACAAAAATTAAAATTAAAATAGTTTGGATTATCCAAATATTTTCTTATGAGAAAAGTAATACTTTAAAGAGTAATCTACTCACTTTCATGTTTATTACTGTTAGAGCACAAGGTGAAATAAAGTTTTTGGTGACGGCATTTCTGGCGATAGCGACCAATATTTCAGTGACGACCTTCTGTCACTCAACAAGAATTTGTTTTCACTTATGAATAGTATGTAGAAATGAATTCAGCCTATTTATTAGTTCACTTATCAATTGATAAAACAGCTACCTTTTTCTCAGCAAATGTTTGACATCTTAAGAGACAAACCTCTTTAGTACTGCTCAGAGCACTGTGACAAACCAGGTTCCCAATTAGCTGGAGTTTACTTTGTAACGGCGCAAACGATCAGAGCACTGTGACTGCATAGAATGGGCGTCCTCCCGACCAACATGAGAAGCTGAGACAAACAAAAGAAACTAGCATAAATACATGAATCTAGATAGAGTGAGATCGTTCAACTCTGGTTCCCTATTCAACGGAAATCAGCAGATTTAGAAGGTAACAACAATTGTGCATTCGCGGAGGTTATTAAATCGTTCTATCCGACACTGCTCCTCTTTAATACATCCACCTCCATGGGATATTTCTAAACAATCCATAGATGAAATGAAAATATGTTTTGTTCATTAATTCAAGTGCTCATGAGAGGTTAAAAGCTTCAAATAGATAGTTGATTCAAACAAATGGGTAAGGCTTGTATTGTGGTTGCAAAAGAAACATGACTACATGCTCAAAGGGGTTAACTACGATACTTAACAATTAGGCGGGTAAAAAATATATATTTAGCTCAACAATGAAACGCCTATATTACTTTCAAGACTAAACAAACTACTATTTCGCTTTGCACACACACGGGGCAAGTTCTAGGTACCAAATACAGACATAGAATAAGATGCAAAAACACCTCACACACACATGGCACATGATTCAATCCAAATTGGTTCATCAAAACGCTCCAGTGAGCATTTAAGTTAGTTATAACATGCACAATTAAGGAATTCTACAAGAGTCACCAATTGAGCCTAAGCGTCACACTCTAAGATTCATGGTGTTAGGGTGTGTGACACACTAAGGGTTGCCTTTTCTCACTTAGTACCTTACCCAAGAGATTCCTAAAAACTAAAAAAGAAACGAAGAAGCTAGCTATACCTGGTTCAATCTAAACCCTTGGAAAAAAATTGCGGTCAAAAGAAAAACTAAGGGGGAGTTACTACATTACCTAAAAGAAAAAAAAAGAAAAGAAAATTGGTGTTTTCTTTGGACTAACTTCCCTCAAGAAAATTATCTAATAGATCCATCGTCGAGAAAAGTCCAATATTTTCTATTTGTGTAAAAAAAAATTATTCCATTAAACTGACACAACTAAAATAGCATAGAAAGTCACACAGACAATCTCCTCAACCCACACTTAAAATTGTACATTGTCCCCAATGCACACCCATACATACAAGAGGGCAAAAGAAACTCTCTGGTAGGCCAAAGGCCGAAGCACTAGCATCTCATAGGGTACTCAGACTTCTCCCGGACCTGGTCCTTCGTGCGGGTACCTCACACTTAGTTCCAACCAATGGTTTGCTGTTGCATCCTTCCAATAGCTCTGCTCTCCATGCTCCTAAAAAAATCAAAAATCGACACTACAAAAATAATAAAAAATAAAAATAAAAGAAAGCAATAAAGATGGGTTGCCTCCCAACAAGCGCTTGATTTAACGTCGCGGCACGACGTGAATCACTTTCTACCTCCACTTTGAACTTATGAATTGGACCCCAAGTTTTGATTATGCTCTATGATCATGCTCATGGGGTGGTGGAACAAATCTGACTGGCCCAATAAAATAATGTAGTATTCTTCACTTCTTGGCCTTTGGATTAGATGTGTATTCCCGACTTTCTGGCACGAAGAATTCTAGAATGTTGGCATCTTGTTCCTTACTCCTTGACTCATCAAGTGGCTCGGACGATTCTATTTCCATATCATCATCCAAACACAACGTGGAAAAGTGCTTGGATTGTGGACCAATGCGCTCGACTACATAAACATTGGGATTGTCAATATCCTCAATACTAATGACACTAGAGTCAACTAAATATGTATCCTCAATATCCTTGGTTGACTCTAGTATCTCCTCTACGACATCGGCATCCTCAAAATTTAGTTTGATTGATTGTTAGTGTTCTACTACCTCCTCATCTGGCATTTCCTCGTATTTTTTTAAATCTTCAATTATAATGGCTATTTCTGCAGCCAATTCATGCTCTTCTTGGCTATTATCCATAATGTAAGCTTGTTGCACTTTACAAGGTTCAATGTGAGTGGTTGCCTCTTGCCTTTCTATCGGCAATTGTATTTTATCATATTGTTCCATAAGGCAACTTAGCGTGTGCTCGATCTCTTTCAGGTCCTCATACCTGGGTTCTTTGTTCCTATTAACTTCACAAGAAAAAGAAGAATCATCAAAGTAAGGGGTTGGGGGGAGAAAAGAAATATAAGCACAACCATGAATGTCATCATCTTGACCACCACACATATCACACACATTCCACACATAAGATTGAGTTGGTGCACATAACTCGCTCTCGGGAATATTTTGATAATTTTGCCCTGGATGGTTTCCTCCACAGTATGCATAACGAGGATCAAAAGTAGAATTACCAACATCCACATTCTCATAATTCCATGATGCCATATTATTTTTTTCAAACTAACAAATAAAACTAAAATAAAGAAAATAAAAATCAAATACTGAAAAAAAAACGATTCAAACTTGAAACCTAACAATATGTACACCTACAACTACACGTCAAAATTTCAATGTATAGATTGAAAGTGAAGAAAATTGACTACACTAAGAATTTTTGTATTTCTTCCAACTATAATTGATAACACCGTTAATTTCCCGGCAACGGCGCTAAAATTTGATGACGCTCAACGGTGTCTTCAAAAAAGACTAAGCGGGCGTTGCAAATATAATCTGAGTATTTAGCCCAGAGTCAAATCCCAAAGGGAATTAACCGATCAATTGTTGTTGTTAGAGTACTAGATTCTCAATAATCAACTTTCCCAAAAGTTATGAATATTACTTGGTGTTGTTTTTACTACTACAGCTGAACAGAATTAATAAAACTAAGATTAACTAACAAGAAGTTGTAAACAATTGGATTAAAGGTCTAAGGTTATGGTTTCTCACGTTGTTGATTTCTCTTATTGTATATTTTATATAGTTTCGACTTAGTTATCTCTATCAATCATGAACCATGCAGTTATCATAAATCTTTCCCAAGTAATTATGATAATTTACTAACCGCACTTTCCCAAGTTACGCTAGCTAGATTTCATTACAGTTCATTTTAGATTGCACCCGAGGTATCGTTATCCCTAATCCAACCTCTAAACCCTCGGTTATGGATCCCTCCTATACTTTGGGGAGTGGTGTTGTTCAACAACTACCTAAATATGCACTCTCTCCCGAGCAGATACACACTAAATAGGAACAACTAATTGATGGCATTTCAATCAACTACAACAAGAACGTAGTTGAACAAATAGAGATTAACAACCAAATCAAAACTATATTAATATAACAACGAGTTCATCCCCAACGGGTTCTACCAAAACCTTAGGTTAAAAGATTTAGCTACTCATAACAATGATAAAAACTACAAAAGAATTCATAGTCAATGGTAAAAGAACAAAAGAGGAAGATATGGATTGATGCCCAAATTGCCTGCTTGCCTCTTGCCCTTACTTTTCTTGTTCTAAACTCTAAAACCTGATTCTCCCCTCCCTTGGACGAATTGAACCTTTTATAGTTTGTGTGGAATGGCCTTGAACTTCCAAAAACACCCTCCAGGCTGTATTTTCCGCGTCTGGACTAGCGCGGGCGCGGTAAGCCCGCGCTAATGCCCGCGCTAGTTGGGTTATTTACTGCCTCAGGATATCTGGACTAGCGTGGGCGCTATAATGCCCGCGTTAGTGGGGTTCTTCACTGCCTCGGTGAGGTTTCAACCTTTAAATCACTCAAAAAATTCCCCATGGCCTATTCTTCTTCAGTTTTGCCCGGATCACCGTCATAAGTCCTCATTTTTGTGTTGTACTCCTGTGAAACATAAAAATTACCATTAAAGTCAATTCCTCATCATTTAGCGCACTTAAGACGGTGAAGCATCATTAAGTTAGGGTATACATATACACTAAACTATGCAAATTTAACCTATTATCAACAACTTGTAGTGGATATTCACTAGAAGAAGAACCATTCACCATGTGCTGGAACATCATGGTTAGTACAGTAAGGTAAACTATGTTCTTTGTGGTTTTGTTAGATCAACGTCTTGAATACCATATGATTCATAATATCCCTATTTATATATGTTTGATCATTTATTAAGTGGAATTAATATAATTCTCTTCGTTTCAAGATAATTTGACTGTAACATGCTTGGAACTTGTTGTTCCAATGAAGGCAATTATAACTTCTTCTATGGATAGTGTGAAGTGTGAACAGCATATCTACAGAAATACTTAAAAGACTACAAGTTGTTTGCTTTTCTCGAGATATACTTACTGTAATTTATTTCTACCTCCTATTCATACTATCTGTCTTTGAACGTAAATTGAAGGCAAAAAGTATAAAAGAATCAACAGCATTCGACTAGACTATGTATATATACATAGTTTAATTTTTTGTTAATAAAAAATCCATGCTAAAAACAAACTATTGGACCACCCTTAGAAGAGCATAGCTTCGCCCCTGCGTGTTGTATCCGGATGAACCAAAGCATGGAGGCTCATGCCAAAAGTTCCATTGTTGGTATAGGTTTATTGGGTACTATTGCCTCATAACACTGTTTTCTAGCATCATGTTGCCTAAAATATGGTCCACATGATTTATAGAAGCGAAACTATGAAGTGAGTACAACAACAAGGCGTTTGTAGTCCAACGGTTAGGATAATTGCCTTCCAAGCAATAGACCCGGGTTCGACTCCCGGCAGACGCATCTCTATTTCCCTTTTGAGCTTATGGGCATTTTCCAGACCAGCCGATATCCTTGTAAGATTGATTGACTCACCATTTTAATCTATCAAACATGAAATGTCACTTATAGAAATAAAAAAATCTCGAGTTTAGCATTTTCCAAATTATTGACAAAGTACAAATCTTTGTTATTGTTGGATGCATATACAACTGTAGACAGATTATAACTAAAGTGAACATTTATTCATTCTATACATCTCTACGTGTCTGTAACTCTGTATTAGCTATATACATGAATGTGCAAGGAATACTACGAGTACAGTATCATTTGTTTTCTCTTAAACCTGTTATGGGTCGGAATGCAGCCAAGAACACAGATACCTTGGACAATAGAAATCCGATAGTCCCGAGCATGAGATCTTTCGGTGTGAGCACACTGGAAACGTCACCGAGGGCATAATTTGCTGCAACTGTAGTAACTGAAAGAGCCAATACTATGCTTAACACTGAACCCTTGAATCCTTTATTTGTTCCTTCAAGAGTTTCAGTCCTGTTACTTGAAGTCAAGTCTGAAGATGGTATACCATCAATCGACCTCTGCACGAGTAATAGATATAGAAATCCTCCGATACCACCTGTTAAGAAGGCGATTGCAGCCTTTTCTCCGACTAAGAATGCAATGGACGAACCAGCAATAGTGAGGATTGCATCATAAAGCAATAAAGACAACTTCAAATCTGCATATTCCTTCATGGTGTCTTCATTTGATATCTTCTGAGTGCTAAGGGAAGACGATGGCAAAGTTTTCTCATTTAACGATACAATGTTGTCCTGCGAAAACTCAGTAACTGAACATGGTCTAAACTCTAACATGGAACCATCGCTTTTCTCACCGAGCAAGACATCCTCGATATCAAAGTCATACTGGACAGCAGTACAATCGGATAAATTCTTCTCATTTCCTACTGACTCAGAATTTAGCAAGGAAATGACAGTTATGCTCATGCCTCCAAGTCTCCACTGACCTGCTTATTCACGTTGGAACAAAATATAGACAACTCGTGTATGTTAATTTCCTTTTTGATGCTTAAATATGCATAATAGTAATCAAACTAATATAGTTCACAATGAGCATCTTTTGACAAATTCATATTCTTATTTAGGCGCTTAAATAATGACCTTAGTCCGCGTCCAATTGACAGAGATACCGAGAACTAAGCACTCACTAAGTGTATCACTAGTAAACGCCGAAGTCTGAATACCCATACCCCCAATCTCCTTCAAACTTGTCATTCTTCTTGTTCTATACTCAAATGATGTAATCAATTACTGCAAAATATTGGTGTAAACTTGACGAATGCTACTGTTGAGTAATCAGGATTCTTACTAGTTTGAGATATTCTATCTTTTCCCACCATTTGAGATAGATTTAAAGAGAGTGTGAAGTGTAAGCTGAGGCGACTACTGTCAAAATGCAGTTTGGTGAATATCAAAATGCCAGATGTACTTTTCGGATAAATATGCATGTAACAGTTTGATCCCAAAGGCTTTTCCGGATATACTAACCTGATTCTGGGCTGATCCAAACAGCTGCGATTTTTCCAAGTTTAGGTCCCTCAAATATGAACTCATCCACGGAACCTCTTTGGAAATGGAGAAGATCAGAGCTTTGTGACTGCATAGAATGGGCGTTTTCCTGACCAGCTGATATCCTCTGCAAGATTGACTCACCATTTTCATCTATCAAACAAAGCAGGACTTCAGAGTTTACGTCGGTGAGATCTGATCCATATGCGCTGCTTGTTTGCAGCTTGACTTTGTACAAGGAATTGGACTTATCCAAATTTGAACGATTGAGCATGTTTTCCAGCGACCAATCTCCACCAAATTTTATGTCAGTGGCTGGTAAAAGTCGGGAAGGTTTTACATAGTCCCGGAAATCTGAAAATTTGAGTTGCATGATTAAAGTGAGAAGCTGAAACACAAGTACTAGCATGAATGAGTGAATGAAACGCCAGAGTCTGCACCTTGTTAGACATATATGAATCTAAATAAAGTGGTTTGTTCAACTTTTTCTCTATTCAACTGAAGTGAAAGAATAACAAGAGCAGATTACATTACATAGCTGGACACCAACTTCATATATTAGAAGCTAACAATGATCGTGCAATCATAGAGATTTAACGCATCAAATCGTTCCATTCAACATTAATCCTATCATTTTTTTGACAAGTTCTATTCACAAAAGTGGTGCTCGGGAAGTGCTCAGACTAATCCAAGATCATCTTTATCTTTATGAACATTTGAAATTTAGCTGCAGCTGCAAGTTTTTACTTTTTAGCACTGCATAACACTCCCCACACGTGTTCAAACTTCCATAAAATTTCACAAAAATTTCTCAGCATTTTGAACTCTCCTGATACCAATAAACAGAAAACCCAATTCACATTTTTTTTTTATATCTATCTCATCTCCCTTGTCACAACATCAAAATTTCAAATCACAAACTATCCCCAAGTGAAAATACCTCAACATCCTCAATAGCACTCTTATTGTTGGATTTTTTAAAAGGACGGAGCAGCAAGAAGATTAAACTTTATTAACCAAGAAAGACTTTAAATAGCCAACTTAAAAACAGAATATGCAAAATAGTGGCGAAGCTATGAATTTTATCCCGACAAAGGATGTTCAATATGTGTTACATACCTCTAAAACGTAATATTTTATCTATATACACAGTGCAATTCCCTGTAACCATGTGGCTTCGCCACAGCAGAAAAAAATATTCAAATTCAAAACCTAAACTATCTCAACAAACTTATCTAATCAAATTTAAATTTAAACAAAGACTCCTACGACTTAACTACTTATTATTCTAGTAAATCAAATATCAGCAGTAACAAATGTAAAATCCTAACAAAAATATCATCAACTATTTCCAAGTTAGCTCATAACCTCATACTAACAAACATAAAAGTTGCCATTAACAATTACTATAGCAACAAATTTATCACCATAAAAAGTTACAAAAACATAGAAAGAAAAAAAAAAGTTTAAAACTTTCCAATTTCCTTCCAAAGTGTACCTTGAAAGTCTGATTGTTTGAAGTGAATTTTCCAAGAAGAGCTGCAAATTCTTCTTATGCGAATTGGGTTTATTGAATTCTTCACTGGAACTGCACTTTGAGTTGCAAAGATCAAATTTTTCATAGATAAAGACTCCATTTTTAGCTAATTTCTCTTCAGAAAATTGAGACTTTTCTTTAAGCTGGTGTTTTATTTTAAGAGAGGGAGAAGCGTATGGAAATGGGACAACTAAAATATCTTTGAGGCCCAATCTGAAAAGCCCAATAAACAAACCTTTGGCCCATCTTGATATTTGGGTAAGCTCACTAAAGAGAAAGCCCATTGTAACTTCTATATGTGAAAATAACAGGATCATTTGCACCTATGTGGGAACAAGTCCCGTGAAAAGTAAATAAATAACTAAAATAAGAAAAACAAAAGGATAAGGAAAAGAGAAATAAACAAAGTAAGAAGTTTGGTTATAATAAGTTACAAAAAGTAACTTTGGGCGGTGAAACCAATTGCAAATTGGCAAGTAAGCAACAGAACAGATTTTGATCGGTTTTGGTGAGCATTCGTTCAACTATAAATAGGGATGATGGTTCCTCATTTCAAGAACATCAAATCGAGAGAAGCAACAGAGAGTTAGAGAGAGTAATTCACGTATTGTAGTATGTGAGATAAATATTGAGTGAGAGTAATATTGTAGTGAGGTGTTTAAAATAACGAGTATTATTTCTTTCGTAGTTGTAGTAGTCTCTTGACACTACTAAGTAGTAATATTATAGTGGTTATATTACTCCGCTCGGATATTGTATTTTATCCCGTTAAAAGATTTGATGTCGTTGTTACTCTCTTGTGTTATTATTATTTGCCGTGGATATTATCCCTGGGCGGGAATCTTTTTTTCTTTTCCCCAACAACGTGGTATCATATCCATGGCAAATAATGGTCTACTGTCCTTTCAGTACCCCCGTCTCACAAAATATAATTATGAAAAATGGTGTCTACGTATGAAAGCCATTCTTGGCTCCCAAGATGTGTGAGAAATCGTAGACAAAGGGTATGCAAAACCCGATAATGAGGAAGCTCTGCCTCAAAATGAAAAAGATGTCTTGGCAAAGACAAGGAAAAAGGATCAACAAGCTCTCACGCTCATCCACCAATGTTTGGATGATGCCATGTTTGAGAAGGTGGCCGATGTTACCACCTCAAAGGAAGCTTGGGAGATTTTATAAAATTCTCTCCAAGGAGTTGACAAGGTGAGAAAGGTAAAACTTCAAATTATAAGGGCTGATTTTGAAGTTTTAAAAATGAAATAATCCGAATGCATTTCGAATTATTGTTCAAAAGTGAAGGTTTTTGTGAATCAGTTAAGAAGATACGGGGAGGACATAGAAGATGTTCGTGTGGTAGAAAAGATCCTTCGCACTTTAACACCGAAATTTGATTTTGTGGTGTGTGCTATTGAAGAGTCTAAAGATTTAGACTCTATGACGGTGGAGCAACTGGAGGGTTCTTTACAGGCCCATGAAGAAAAGATCAAGAGGAGACAAGAAGTGCCATTGGAGCAACTTCTTAAAACACATGCATCTTTTAAGGATTATTGAGGTGAAAAAAGCTATCGAGGGAACGGACGAGGACGAGGCCGTGGCGGTTATGGAAGGGGAAGAAGTAACGGTAACAACTTCAACAATGAAGTTAAATTCCACGAGACATTCAGAGGTCGTGGTCGTGGATACCGAGGAGGAAGAGGACGTGGCTACTACCAAGAAAATAATGGACAAAGGTATGACAAATCAAAAATTGAGTGTTATAATTGTCATAAATTTGTGCCATTACTCTTGGGAATGCCGTAGAAATGTTGAAGAAAAAGCTAACCTTGTTGACGACAAGAAAGAAGAAGTTGAGTCAAGTTAATGGCACTCAAGGAAGAAGGCATGGATGATTGCAGCTCGTGGTATTTGGACAATGGAGTAAGCAATCATATGTGTGGATGCAAAGAGAAGTTTGTGGAGATCAATAAAACGGTGAGAGGTAATGTGTCCTTTGGAGATACCTCAAAGATTCAAATCGAAGGGATAGGTACGATTCTGATCTCCTGTAAAGATGGTAGTCACAAGCTAATTCAGGATGTTTATTAGTTTTGTCATAAAGCTTTTTCAAAAAGTTCAGCAGAAGACGCTGAAGTTATTTGGTTCATTTGTAAAAACTTCAGACTAAATAAGTTGAAGTTTTGCACAGGTAGCCGGAAGAAGGAGCCTGAAGTTGTAAAACTTAGGGTATAAGTTAAATAATTTTAAAAATATGGGTACACGTTAAATGGGGGCGACCAAATAGGGAGCCACGTGCAAGTTTTTACAAAATAACGCCGCCTAGTCAATTTTCGGACTAGTAATTGAAAAATAGCCAGTGTTTGCAAAGTCATTAAAAAATAGCCACTATTTTGCTGCATTGCGGAAAATCCAGCATAATATACTGGAGATTGGTGCACCTGTGTATGAACTTCCAACATATTATGCTGGAAAAAGCATGAAAAGTTCCAACGTAATATACTGTAGATTGAAACATTTATGTATGAACTTCTAGCATATTATGCTAGACCAGTATATTGTATTGGAAGTCCATTATATTATACTTTGAATTTTAATATTTTTGGTAATGTTGCAAGAAGAAAATAACAAAAAAACCTTCATTTATCGTTCATGCTTTCTTATTTTATTAATTATTCAAAACCAATAAACAAGTAAGATTTTTTCTTATATATTAGGTGATGGTGTGGTTGGGGGAAGGAAGGAAATAAACATTATAGCATTAGTTTGGATATTATAGATAAAGTTGTGGTTTCCTAACAACTTCATCTGCTGTAGCTAGGGATGGCAATTGGGGCAGGGCAGGGCGGGGCGGGGCGGGGCAGGGCAAACAGTAAACGGGGCAGGGCAGGGAAATATGTAAATGGGGCAGGGCCGGGCAGGGCAGGGCAAAACTACATTTTTGAAAAAATTTAATGGGGCATGTTGGTTGTAGGTCAGCCCTTTGCTTACTTTTTTGTCCATGTCTTCTTTTCTCTCATAAATTGATATTGAAGTAGCTAGAGGATGTCACAGGCGCAAATTAGAGAAAATACCTTTAAAGGATAGTAGACTTTTCTGAAAAATGGGTAAGACAAAGTATTTACTAGGAAATGAAAAAAAAATTTAAAAAAATAAAAATAAATCTAAACGGGGCAGGGTGGGGCTGGGCTTAATAGGGCAGGGCAAAATTTTGGAACAAGGCTAAACGGGGCAGGGCATGGCGGGTCAAAATCTTAGTGGGTCAAAGATTGCCCTGCCCTGCCCCGCCCCAATTGCCATCCCTAACTGTAGCACTGGTCAATTCCTCTTTGAGTGAAAGAATCCGGTTTCAAATCGCGGCAGCGGAAATAATTTTAGGTGTTTATTTTTCTTGTTTTATGTTTTATGAAAAAAATAAAATGTTCCATATAGACCTTTTGATATTTTGCCAATATTACGTCTATAATTTTTTTTTGCAGAAATACAAATTAAGTATCCTAAGTTAAATCTAAGTTGGGGCGAAGAGCGGACTGGCTCGGCTTCGACTAAAACTTGGCTCGACTCAACTTGAATCGATTTCGATCAAAATTAGTTAGTCGAAATGCTCAATCAAAACTCAATTTAGTAAAATTCGAATTATATTGAACTAACTCGTTATTAAGCCATGTAATAATTACTTTAAATCTAAACTTTAGCAGTAAATTATCTAATCTCTAGCTCGTAATCTCATAGGTAGGGGTGTTCATAAAAACTCGAAAAATCGAACTAAATCGACCAAAAAACCGATACTTTTTAGGTTTGATTTGGTTTTTATTTTGAATTTTAAAAATCAATCAAATTTGGTTTGATTTGGTTTTGTCTTAATGAAAGATAACCGAAAAAATCGAATCAACCCAACTATAGAAGTAGCTATTTAAATTTATTATTACACCTATATATGTGTATATTTTTATATAAAAAGTATCTAAAATTTTATGGTACATATTAGTCGTTTATATTTGTAGTTTAGTTTTTTTTTACTATTATAATAATCTAATTATTTGCCTTTACATTCTAGTTTGATTGGTAGTTTTGATTTGCTAAGTAAAAGAATTTATTTCATGTTAAAAATAATTGATTTTTAATTGAGTAATTAAATTATTCATCACCATTTGATTCAATTATCATCACAATATCTTGCTAAATGATAGATTTCTCAAAGAGCAATTGGTTAGATAGTGTTACGTTGAAAGTGTGGTCTTCGGAATATGTGTTTGGTAGTGTGTGTCTCATATTTAAGAAAAATTCGATAAATAACCGAAAAACCTGTCTAAACCGACAAAAACTGAATCGATAAAAAACTGACTTAATTGGTTTGATTTGGTTTGGTTGGTTCCAATATTTGAAAAATCAACTTACTTTGTTTGATTTTTTTATAGAGAAAAACCGATCCAAACCAAACCATGAACACCCCTACTCATAGGAGTACTGCACAACATCAAAGCTTGCCTTTTAAGGCTTTAACAATTAGGGGTCGTTAATAGGAGTATTAAGGGAAAATAATATATGTATTAGTTTTGATATTAGTAATCCCTTGTTTGGTGGTATTTTTTACCGTATGGATAACTAATTATATTGTCACGATTCTAAAAGATCATAATCTCAATTGTATTGTCACGATTTTAAATGATCGGATCTCAATTACACTGTCACGATTTTGAATCTTTTCAAGAGATCTGAATGAGATGTGATGCGATCTTTAAAAATATTAATAGCAATTTTTGGACCGTTGGATTCTTTTAGCATAATTTAAGTTAAAATATTATACCTACAATTTTCCTTTTAGGTTTTTAATAATGTTGCAAGATGAAAATAACAAAGATTCGTTGCTTTATCGCTCATACACTTTTATTTCATTTAAAATCAATAAAAAATTGATCGAGAAATTATCTTATATATATTAAGTGATGACAAGTGTGGTTGAGGGTGTAAAAAAGGAAACAAACCTTACAGCATTCAATTCTCATATTATAAATAAATATAGTGTCAGTTTCCTATCAACTTGATCCGCTGTAGCACTGGTCATTTCCTTCTCTTTGGACGAATTCCGGGTTCAAATCCGGCAGCCGAAATATTTTTGGTGTTTATGAATAAAACAAAAGGTTCTATTTAGACTTTTTGATCATTTTATCAATATAAAGTCTACAACATTTTGTAAATATAAAAATAAAGTATCCTAAGTTTTATCTATGCCCGGTCGAAGAGTTAGGCTGACTTTAGAGCTCGATTAAAGTTAGGCTCGACTCAACTTAAATCGATTTCGATCAAAATTCATCGATCAAGAAATATAATTAAAGCTCAAATTAGACTGAAGTAACTTCTTAGATCGGTTAAACAACATAATTTAGTATTGCTCTAAGTAGAATACTTTTCTAATTTGTAGTATATGTATAGTGTTATGATGCTATATTTTAGATTCTTTTTCTCCCAGTTATTTTATTCAAAAGCAATACTAAGTTATTAATATTCGATACTCAAAATTTACTGAATCACTGATCCGAGCTTTAGGTAGACCTACTAAAAAATTACTCTATCTGTCTCAAATTTTATTTCTCTTTTATACATTTAAGAAAACCGTAATTACGAGGGAATTTTTTATTATTTATCCTTATTCATTACTTAGATATTTATTTCTCTTCATTGAAACTTTACCTACTGATATGCCATCTATATCTTCAAGAATAATTACTTTTTTCGGTCTAAAATAAATAATTATTTTAATCATTTTCACACATATTATGAAATTCACATTTTAACATTAATTAGCAATGAAATTGACCATATGAATATTTACTATCTCTTTACATACACACTTCTAACACATACTCTAACACTATTTACTCCACGAGCAATGTAGTGAAAAAAACTAATTCATAATTGAAATCTAGAAAAATTATTTATTTTGGACCAAAAAAAATATGTCAAAAGTCACTTATTTTGGACCAGAGGGATTACTACTGAGTAGGCGTTTGGACATGCATTCCAAAATTCTTTTTGGAATTTGAAATTTTACTAAAATTTCAATTGAAGATGAAGTTGTGTTTGATTATAATATTTGCAACATATTTGGATGTCTTTCTTTTCAAAACCATGAAACATGATTTATACTCCACAACTTGTAAAAAATATCAAAATCACCCCAATTTGGTTATACTACGTGAAATAAACAATCAAAATGTTATTGTTTAACTCATATTCTACTTTATTGCAACACATATTTTCTAATTCTACTAATACACAGAGAAGGAATTTAAGCCAAAAATAACATAAATATGAACAAGTTATTCTTTAGTAACTGTTGGGGTCATTTTATAAATTTTAAAAGTATAAGGTAAATATTATAAAACTAAAAACTAGCAAATTCCCATTTTAGAGTGAAATTGAAAATTTTGGTAAGAATTGTATAACCAAATATTGTTCTGAAAAAAAGGAAAAAATTTGTATGTTCAAACGCGCTCTAAGAGTAAAAGGAGAAAAAAATAATTAATTATGTCTTAAACTTTTAAAAGACAAATAATTTAAGATAATTATATTTAAAAGTCACGACTAATAATTTAAGACGGAGGGAGTAAATTAAAGCGCTATCTATGGAAAGACGATCGAGTCTCCATTCACATCACACATTTCGACCTTTCGTTTAAAATTAAAAAAAGCGATTCCAACTGTCTCAAATTTTGTACCAATTTACAGCTCATATTCCAAATTTGATTATTCTCTTTTAGTTATTAACGAATCTTTGCTTGCATTATTAGGAATCACCCCAATGACTTTCTATCTATATATCTTTGACAAAATCACAGTAGATTCTAATTTTGATTATAAAATTTTGATCCTATCTTATTCTTAATTTAACACTTTCAACCATTGAGAGTAAAAGATACGAAACATAATGTTGATTTTTGTTTAATGATTTGATTTGATTTGATTTGATTTAATTAAGGGCAAGCATGTGGAGAGTTTACTCATGGTGATATATACTAGAAAAAGAAATTATAACATAAAATAAAGGTTATACATGTCACAGTGAGTCAGTGACTAGTCAACATAGTTAGGTACAAAAGATAAAACAAAATTAGAAAAAATAAATAAGACAAAGTTATTGGTAGTCTGACTTGATACGGAATTTAAAAAAAAAAATTAAAACTTGTGATCTTAAAAGCTTAAGAGTAAACGTTTTTGGGCAATAATATTTTTGTGATTATAAAAGCTTCTCATTAAACGTAAAATTGGTAAAAAAATGAAGAGTTTAAAGTATAATTATTTCTAAATTTAGAAACGTGTCATTTATTTTGGAACAAACTAAAAAGGAAAGTAACTCATCTAATTTGAAATCAGCGGCGAAGCCACATGATTACAAGGGTAGTCAGTTGACCACCCTTCGTCGAAAAGTTGTACTGTGTATATAGATAAAATATTACGTTTTAGAAGTATGTAACACATATTGAACACCCTTTTATCGGAAAAAGTCTTCAGACTTTTCTTTCTTGCACCCAAAAAAAAAAAAGTCATACTACAACAACTACCTTCCCTATTAATTATTCCACATAAATATCATCTACATTATTAGGTAAAAAAGACAAAACAAAATTAGAAAAAATGAAGAAGACAAAATCTTGCATTCAATTCTTTGAGAATTAAAGTATTTATTTTACAATAATAGTCACATCTATGAAAAGTCTTTACAAATTTCTTTCTTGCAAAAAAAAAAAAAAAAAAAAAAAAAAAAAAAGTTACAACAACTTGCTTCCCTATTAATTATTCCTCATAAATATCATCTACCTTATTGTTGAACTTAAGCAACCTCTTTGACTTACAAAAATTCATAAGAAAATACCAACCAATCCCTCCTACAGTCATCAATCCACTAATCAAATACACAAGTTTTGTTGCTATAGCCATAATAAATACCAAAAAACCACATGGAATTAAACACATAATTACCAAAATTGGTAATTTCATTGGCACTCTATAAGGTCTTTTAATCAATGGAAATTTCCTCCTTAGCCAAAGAAATGATGCAAATTCCAATAGCATACCTAAACTATACAAGAAATTTGCTGAAGAAATAATATCTTGAAAATCCATATAAGACATTCCCAATGAAATTCCTGTTGATAATATTATTCCAACCCATGGTGTATTAAACCATTTTGATCTTAACCCAAAAAACTTAGGCAAAAATGCTATTTCAGCCATACCCAAAAGTTGAAATGCTGAACTACTCAATTGTGCTTCAAATAATCCAATAGCTGATAAAACAGCACCAATTTCAATCCAGAATTTCAACCATTTACCAGAAATTATTTCTGCTGCATTTGCCATAAATCCTGTGTCCCAGTCATTTTGGTCAACTGAAACAGCTCCAGTCACAGCCAAAAGTGGAATAATATACCCCAAACAAGTAAAAATAACTGATGAAAATAATGCCACTGGAAATGTTTTTTTTGGATTTTCAACTTCTCCTGCCATAGTACTAACATTATCCCAAAAATTTAAGTTCCAAAAAAGGGTATTAAAAAATAAATTCCAATCTTTTTTCACACCCTTTTGACCTAAACTAATCCATCTATGAGGATGAATTTTTGGTATAGCAATTAATGACATTATAATAAATGGTGCAAGTGAAATAACACCAAGTGCAACAGCAACATACCCTACAATTGTTAAACCAGTATAGTTAATAAAAGATAAAAATAGTGTTGATCCAAGAATTGCTAATTTTCTTGGAACCCCAGATGAAAGAACAGGAAAAATCTTTTCTAAATAACTAATACATAAAACTGGAAAAGAAGCAATATTTATAACACCAGTTAGAAATTTCCATGTTCCCATTAAAGAACCCCAAAAAGGACCAAAAGCTTTATCAGCCCAAATAACAAAACCACCATTACCAGGAAAAGTTGTTGAAAGTTCAGCTGTGATTAAAGCCTCAGGAACACTCCAAATAAATGGAAATATTAAAAAACCAAGAATTGCTAGTAATGGACCAGCTGCTTTAACTGCTGGTTCTTCACCATATGGACCACCAGCTACTTCAAAATATATGAGGAAAATTAAAGGGATGAGGGTGAGTTTATGGTGTTTTGTGGTGGTGGTTGCTGTGGTGGTGGTTATAGGGAGGTCTTGGGTGGTTTGTGGTGGTTCTGTGGTGGCTGTTGTTATGGTTGAAGGATGTGATTCAATCTTCTGTGTCATTTTTGACTCGCTTTGGTTTAGGTGGTGAAATAGTTGATCAAACAGGTTTCTTGTAGCTGGAGTAGTAGTAATATATAAGAGTATTACGTAAGGATTGACTAGACAGGGTAAGGCCCGCGTACACATTATAATCTTGATCTCACATGTAAAATTATATTGAGTATGTTATTATTGTTATTTCCTCTTGTCCACCATAAGTGATTTTTTGACACTTTTTTTGTGGTCCAAAATAAGTGTTTTTTCAGATTTCATGAATGAATTTGGAGTAAATAGTGTTGAAGTATGTGCTAAGAGTGTTTGTGTGAAAAGATAATATTCTCTCCGGTCCAAAATAAGTGATTTTCTGACTTTTTTTTGTGGTCCAAAATAAGTGATTTTTTCATGAGTGAATTAATTACTTTTTTCCTACATTGCCCCTGGAGTAAATAGTGTTGGAGTATGTGTTATGAGTATTTATGTGGGATAGTAAATGTTAATATAGTCAATTTCTCATTGCTAATTAATGTTAAAAGGTGAATTTCTTAATTTATGTGAAAACGGACAAAAAATTACTTATTTTGAACCGGAGAAAATAAAAATTAATATGATGAATTATGTTATTAATTATTACTAAAAGATAAATATTTTAATATATGTAAAAATAGCCAAAAATCAGTTATTATTGACGGAAGGGAGTATTATATAAGCATTGAATCTTTGAAGTTTGGTATTTCCAGTAATCATAAAAATTTACCCGCATTCAGTGTTTAATACTGTAATAAATAAACGAAAGATATGTGTATCTTGTAGATTTCTTAAAAAAATATTTAAACATCTATACAGATATTTTGGCTATAATACTCCCTCCTTTCACTTTTAGTCGTACGCTTTGGAATTTCACATCCCTTAACAAATACTAATAAAAGAAAATAAGATTTTATAATTTTATCCACAATAATAATGGCATTTCCAAAAATATAGAAAAATAATTTAGGAAATGAGTAGTTAATGATAAAGGTAAAATAGAAAAAAAGATTGTCTTTCTCTTGATTTAGTATAATTGACAAGTAAAAGTAAAAATATATTTTTAATATAGTTGGCAAGTAAAAGAGAATGGTATTATTTGTACACCTGCTCCTCTACCAATTTTGAAATTAAGAAAATGAAATTTTTAAATATTTTATGTACAAAAGACACATTTAATACGTGTAAAAATAAATCTCTCGTCCGTAAAAAAAAAAGTATGATCATGAAACAAATTGAGCAAATAATTGGGTAAGCTTTGGTTTAGGTAGGAAATAATTGAGCAAAAACGTTTTTTGGAGCTAGACTAGCAATATATATATATATATATATATATATATATATATATATATATATATATATATATATATATATATAATAAATTATAATAAAATATTACAAGTGGGGAGTCTTAGTTGTAAGTTTGATATTTCCAACAATCATTTAAAGGTTTGTTAATTCATACATGTCTCAATGGCAGCCAATAGGGTAGGAAACAGTCTTACTGGATATACTCCACCTTCCCCCACCCTCTTTCCTTTTAGTAGAAAAAATTATGATTTGAAATTTATGAATTTTGAATTTATCTTCAATTTCATAGTTTGTTTTCGTCGCTAATTTCACAATTAGTGAGTTTTATATATTTAATGAATTATGTATTACAAAATTTAAGTCTGACCAAACGTTATTGAATATGTTCGTACCATTATATAATACTCTGCTCTATTATGGGCAGAGGTATTCATGGTTCGGTTTGGATCGGTTTTTTCCTAAAAACAAATTAAACTAAGTAAGTCGTTTTTCAAATATTAGAACCAAATTAAACCAATTAAGTCAGTTTTTCTCGATTCGCTTTATGTCGTTTTTTCGGTTATTTGTCGATTTTTTATTAAATATAAGACATACACTACCAACACACATATTCCGGCGATCACATTTTTAACTTGACGCTATCAAATTAATTGTCCTTTGACAAATCTATTATTTACCAAAATATATTGATGATAATTGAATCAAATTGTGATAAATAATTTAAAGACTCAATTAAAATATATATTTTTCTAACATAAAATGGATTCTTACACTTAACAAAAGAAAATTACCAATCAAACTAGAAATATAAAGGTAAAGAATAGTACTAAAAGTGCAAACGATCAACATTCACCATAAAACTTTTAAAACTTTGTATAAAAATATACATATATATAAGTGTAATAATAAATTTGAAATAGCTACTCCTATAATCGATTTGGTTCGTTATTTTATTATTAAAACTAAAACCAAATCAAATTTGATCGTTTTTAAAATTTAAAATCAAACAAAAAAATATTAATTTTTTTGTCAATTTAATTTGATTTTCAGTTTAGTTTGAATTTTTGAATTTTTACGAAGAACCTGATTCAAAAAATTTCACTTGGGAGTTGGGACTGGGGATCCCGAAGCGTGGGATCAATATTTTATTTTTATTTTGGGGAGGGAGTTGACTCTATCAATTAATATGTAAGAGAGTAATCATCACTACCATCATCATCACCACCCTCATTATTATTATTATTATTATTATTATTGTTATTGTTATTGTTATTCATACGATCAACAATAAATGGTCAATTAACTTTTTTTATTTAGGTTTAAAATAAATATCTATTTATATAATCAAGAAATTCAGTCTATTTTTTCAAAATTATACTTCCTTCGGTCCATAATAAGTGACCAACTTGCTTTTGACACGCCCATTAAGAAAATACTAAATTTTGTACAAAAGTACCTAGTATGACTAAATTACCCTTAATTAAATATTTAATGAGGAGTAAGAATTTTTTTTAGGGATATGTACACAAGGGTTATTTTATAAAAATAATTTGAATTCTTCCTTGATTATATAAATGGACATTTATTTTGGACCAAAATAAAAAAAAAAACAAATTGGTCACTTATTGTGGACCGGAGCGAGTACTTATGTAGGTATCCCTAAAAAGTCTTTTACTTCTCACATTAACTATGCCGCAACATTTAATTAAGGGTAGCTTCGTCACACTAACTATTTTTGTCTAGCATTTTGTATTTCCTTAATGGGTGTGCCCAAAGCAAATTGGTCACTTATTGTGGACATGAGGGATTATTATTATTATTATTATTATTATTATTATTATTATTATTATTATTATTGCTATTGTTAGTGTCTTAATTCTTTTTTTAATTTCTATCATTATTGTTATTGTCATTGTTATCATTAATATTCTTGCAAAATTTCAAGGAAAATCGGTATCCGCTACTCTTCGGGTGTGTACTGAATAACCTGCTTAATGTGGAATAGATGGCACCACCACATAAGGGAAGTAAGGTATATTAGACAAGCCCTAAGCGACGAGCTCCGACTCAAAAATTGTAATTATTACGATATGTTAGTAGTAAATAGTAATAACTATATATTTCTAAAACACATTTTATGTTTTTAATTAAAACTTTTCATGGATGTCTCAATAGGATAGTGCTTTGTCTTAATTGGAGTTTCCTCTTTTCTATCTCTTCCAAAAATAACTACAAATGGACAATGACCTAAGAGGAATAGTAATTTGCTTTATTTATCTATGCGGTTATCTTTCCACATGGGGTCGATTTTAAAATAATTAAATGAATTATCAAAGACCCCAAGATCCACATTTCAATTTCTAAAAGAGTTAAAGTAAGAAAATTAATCCACCGACTCATGAGCAGAGGCTGCCGAGCTATTTTTGTCAAGAAGGAGTCAATTGATTGTTTTTCACCGTAAAATCATACTGTTTAAATAGGTCAATAAAGGTGTGGTATCTTAGTTGTAAGTTTGATATTTCAAGTAATCATTTAAATTTTCATACTTCATACATGTCTCAATAGCCAATAGGGTAGGACACAATGTCACTTCAATACTTTGTTGATCAGACTCTTAAGAAAAATAATTATGTGCATTTTTTCGTGTGTTCAGGATAAAAGTTCAGGTGATTCGAGGTCGGTCGTCAAAATCCAAAAAGATTAATTAGTTCCTGTTTATGATCGAAAAATGCCAAAAAGAGGAATGATCATGGAGAAAAAATGACTATTGTTTATTAGGTCATTTTTTATGGTCCCATAAAATTTTAAGCAATTCAGGGCCGGTCTTCTGAATTCATGAAGATGACGTGGATATTTAAACACAAAAAATCGAAAATCATGCTGAATTTCTGTTTTATGGCCTTAAAACGCCAAAAAATGAGGAACGATCATGGAGAAACAACGATTATTGTTCATTAGGTCATTTATGATGGGCCCAAAATTTTTTTGGGGATTCGTGGTCGGCCGCCCAAATACATGAAGATGACATGGACATTAACACATGAAAAATCGAAAATCATGTCGAATTCCTGTTTTATGGCGGTAAAATGCCAAAAGTAATGAATGACCATGGAGAAACGGAGACTATGGTTCCTTAGGTCATATGTGATGTCTCGGAAAAAATATTCGCGATACAAGTCCATGGGCATGGGCTTATGGCAGAATACGTAGGCTATAACATACGAAAATTTCGGAATCGGGCGAAATTCGAATTTTATGGCCCTAAAATACCAAAAAAGAGGAACGATCATGTAGGGGCGGTGATTATGGTTTCTTAGATTGTATTGGATGTCCTGAATAAATTTTAGGCGATCCGGATCAGGGGACAGGCCCACGACGGATGACGTGGGCGATAGAACTTGAAAATATGAGAATTGGGTGGAATTCCAATTCTATGACCATAATATGCTAAAAATGATAAACGGTCGTGGAAGATGGTGACTATAGTTCCATAGGTCGTATTTGATGTCCCGAATTTTTTTTTAGGCGATCCAGGTCCGGGGACCCGGGCCCTGTTGGAAGACATGGGAATTGGGCGGAATTCCTGTTCTATTACCGTAAAACACCAAAAAAATAAGGAACGGTCATGGCGGGGCAGTTACTATGATTCGTTTTTGATGTTCCGGAATTTTTTTAGGCGATACAGGTCCAGGGGCCCGGGCCTATGGCGGAAGGCGTGGGCTATAACAGACGAAAATATGAGAATCGAACCGAATTCCAGTTTTATTGCCGTAAAATGCCAAAAAATGAGGAACGGTTATGGGGCGACGGTTCCTATGGTTCCATAGGTCGTTTTTTATGTCCCAAACAAATTTTAGGTGATTCAGGTTCAGTGACTCGGCCCATGGAAGAAGGCGTGGGCTATATGACACTAACATATGGGAATTTGACGTAAAACGCCAAAAAACGAGGAATGGTCATGGCGGGATGGTGACTTTGGTTCCTTAATTAGTGTTTGAAGTCATGGAAAAATATTAAGCGATCCAGATACGGGGGCCCGAGCCCATGGCGGAAGGCGTGAGCTATAGCACACGAAAATATGGGAATCAGGCGGAATTCTAGATTCATGGCCGTAAAACGTCAAAAAAAGAGGAATGATCATGGTGGGGCGGTGACTATGGTTACTTAGATCGTATTTGATGGCCCGAAAAAATATTAGGCGATCCAGTTACGGGGGCCTTGGCCCACGTGGAAGGCGTGCACACGAAATAATAGGAATCGGGTGGAATTCCAGTTTTATGGCAGTAAAACACCAAAGAACAAGGAACTGTTCATGGAGGGTCAATGACTATGGTTCCTTAGGTCGTATTTGATGGTGCGAATTTTTTTTTCGATGATTCGGGTCTTGAGACCCGGGCCTATGGTAGAAGGCATGGGCTATAACACACGAAAATATGATAATTGGGCGAAATTCCAGTTTTATGGCCATAAAAGGCAAAAACATGAGGAAAGGTCATTGTGGGGCAGTGACTATTGTTCCTTAGGTTGTATTTGATGTCCCGAAAAAGTTTTAGGCAATCCGCGTCAGGGGACCTGGGCCCATGGCAGAAGGTGGGGACTATAGCTCACGAAAATATGGGAATCAGGTAGAATTCCAGTTTTACCGCTGTAAAACACAAAAAATGAGGAACGGTCATGGAGGGGAGGTGACTATGGTTACTTAGATCGCATTAGATGTCCCTGAAATTTTTTAGGCGATCTAGGTCCGGGGGCCCGGGCCCTTGGCGGAAAGCGTGTAGCAGACGAAAATCTTTGAATAGGCAGAATCCTATTATGCTCAAAAAGTTAAGTGACCTGAAAGTCGGTAGAAAACAGTCTTACGAACAATACTCGCCATAACTATATCGTATTTTGGAATTTTGGGGTCATGAAACAAGAATTATTGATAATTTTTATTGTGTTTATATATTTACATGATTTTTCTAAATTTGGTTGACAAATTCCTATTGGCCTAAAAATTGGTAAAATCATCGGATACGACTTCGTGAGCAATACTCCTCATAACTAACATTATTTTTGACATTTTGGGGTCATAAGAATACTAGGCACGGCCATATGAAATATGCTCGTGCTATACACGGTCATTCAGGTCCTTTCGGTGCTCAAAAAGTTGACGGACTCTGATTGATCTGAAATTTGGTGGGTTCATCGGAAACGACCTTGTGAGCAATACTCGTTATGACTTACATCAATTTTCGGTGTTTTTCGATCATGAAATAGAAATGAATGATTATGTCTACTTTTTTTGTGTGTTTCTATACATAATAATTTTTTTGGGTAGAGTTATTTTTGGTCAATGGGAGTCGATTGATAATATTTATCAGAAAATTACACTACGTAAATAATTTTAAAAAGTTGTGTATATATATATTTACTTCTTTATATTTTGAATCCGTCTGATAAAAAAATTGTCAATAATTTTCCAGGTGATTTTGACCATTGATGATAGAGATATCAAAGGAAATGTCCAGTATTTTGGGATCCTTTAAGCTTGTTCTTTTATCAACCTTCTCTTTGTCTTCTTCTAAAGTCTTGTCCTCCTATATTCACCAACTAAACTTCATAAGAAATCCTTAGTGTAATGATAATATTTTTCATGTGATAAACTTTTATGATCATTTTAATTATTAAATGTGAAAATGGGATGCAGTCAACATCATCTTCTTTTCCATTAAAGTGACTATTTCACACACGCACAAAAAAAAGTGACGACACAAAAAACATAGGAAAAGGAATTCTACATTATTTATTTATTTTAAATAATAATCAGTTATGTTTCACATGACTAATGGAGTAAACATATGGTGAAAAAAATTAACAGAGAAATAAACAATTGAAAAGACCAACGAAAGAAGACAAATTTGAAGAGCATTATCACTTTTAGCCCGCGACAAAAATTATTTATATTTGGTATTCGAAAAACATATAAAATTTGTATAATTTTTATATATAACCTACAGAATATATATATATATATATATAAATTTTATACATTTTTTCGGCTAATATTTTTATTGCGGCCATACAGTGTCATTTTCCCATATTTGAACAGTTTGTTGTAAGCATAGCATCTAATCCTCTGATATCGACAAGCATTTCAAAGTCCAGCTACAGAACTGCTAATATTCTTTATCATTTACTACTTTTAGTTGTGAACATATCTGATTTTGTTCACATTCTTACTCGATAACCACTAAAGTAGGGACAGTTCTTCATACTCTTTTGTATCTAGTAGTATTAGCTTTCTTTATTATCTATACTATACATTAATAAAACTATAAAGGCAACTGCCTTCATCAGGCAAGAGTTCTTGATTCCTTTTTTTTTTTTTTTTTTTTTTTTTTTCGATAACTGCGGTATCCGGGCCAGCTTGCGTGTATCTCGACTAATTCGAAAAACCTGCAACCTCCCACCAGCAACAGGTATCAGGTAAGTTTATTCACCAAGGCTTGGATAGATGAGAAGAAATCACCCCGTGTTTTTTACATCCGCTGGGATTTGAACCCGATACCTGATTCTCACTCACTTCATTGACTACTAGGCCACACCCTTGAGTGCAAAATCAGTCCCCTTTACTCACAACTAACTTAAACCATAGACTAAATGGCAGCTTAATATTGGGGTTTGAGTAGTGTTTTATTGCTCGGGGGTAACTCCTACTTATTTAGTTGTCTTTGACACGCCCCTCACGTGCGAGGCTAATCCGTTTTTATGAGCCAAGCACGAGAAACCTTTACATGATAATGATTGGCAGTGAAATTTTAACTCATAACTTCTACTTGCTCTGATATCAACGTTGAGACGTATGATTATATTATCTAAAAGTTTAAAGCTTTACCTAATTATGTATTTCAGATGCCATTGTCAAAACAGCAGTGGCACCATATAAAATGAGATATTTGGAATTGCTTAGTGTTATCAAAGGCGAAAAGCGCAAAAAACTATAAGATCCATTGGGGCTTTAAGCGCACAGCGTAAATAAAGCGTGGGTTTTAACGAAAAAAGGCGTAACTGGAGGAAAAGTAAAAATATGTATATGTATTCCAAGACTAATAATTATGCGCAAGAATAACAAATATATGGACAAAGAAATTGCAAAATTTTACGATAAAGTGAAATATGAATTGTTTAATGTCGCCAGGATTGCACTCATTAGCAAGGAAAAGTATACCTTAGAGCCTTGATGTGACACTAAAGCGCCCACAAAGCGAAGCGAAGCGCTCAACATGATTTGAGCCTCGCTTCAGGGCTTAAACGCGCCTTTGACAACATTGGTCAATCAATACAACAACTAACATGTCCAGTTTCATGATTCAGGTTATACAGAACAGAGACAGCACCAGCATAAGCATAAACCAAAAACGAACGAAAATTTGTAGGTGGATCGTGCTTCAATCGGATTGTGCTTTCTATACCAAAGTCAATCTCGCCCGTATCTAGTGCTAATATCAAGGTTGACACTAGGTTATGAAAACATGATTCACTCAAGAATTGTACACAAACAGGTCTGCATGAAGGCAAGCTAGTGAAATTTTCTTGTTATATAGAAGGATTTTAGTTGCATTTTACATTGTAAATATGCCGTATACAAATTTACTGTGGTATCTCGTTGGCCAAAAAATAATGCAAAGTAAACACTAAGGACCGAGGGGTCACGTCAAACTTACCGCCAAACTCACAAAGAATCCCAAGAATGCACCTGCAATGACTTCAACCTCTGTATGACCAACTTGTTCTTTCAATGGAGCAAAAGTAGATGAGACTCGTCTTTCATCGCGTTTAAGCAATAGAGTAACATTCTCTAACCTTGGTTGAAAAGGACTTGATTCCTCTGATAATCGAGGATCAAGGCTCTCTGCACCTGAGGATAGTTTCTTTTGTATAGAATCCGTCAAAACATCAAGTTCGTTATTAGATGGAACTGAGTTTATTTGATTTCTGAACAAAGCTTTATTGAACGCTTTTGCATGAATGCCTACTTCCCTTCGAACTCCCTACAGAAGCAAAATATTGAAGGTCAGACAAACCAGGTGTATAAAGCGAGGAAAAGCAACAAAACAGATTCGGAAAAGGGAACAAAAAGAAACAACCGTTGTATTTCTTATCATATGATTGATAAGTTTTACCAGTGCATTTCGCCACTTCATTTAACCAAATGAAAAGCAGGGGATTTTTGGCTGCCGCAATTCAGAGTGCATAATTATTAAGGCAAAAATATAACATAGAAGAAAAAATGCCTTCCAATATCACCAACAATTGTTCATGTTATCCTTTCCAGGGATAAGTAGATTTCATGTTAGTCTCGCGGTTTATCACCCGCGGGCATGAAACGCACGCCCCGTGAAATAGAGCGTCGGTACGAAAAATGTATTGAGTATGTAAGGCATGAAAAATCAGTACGTAAAAGACATAGATGAAACATGGAATAAAGAAATCCATCTGTAAATCCGAATAACTTTGTAAATTCTGAAACATTTATAATGTCATGCACGTGCATATAAATGTCGTGTCATGCATAGGTATAGGTGTGCATAACATCATCAAGCCACTGGGGGCATCCCATCATATCGTCTCGGCCACTGTGGGCAACATCATCAACATATACCAACTGATTAGGTGATGGTGCGTATATAACGCCATAACCTTTTCCCATATCCCATATATATATATATATATATATATGCACTCGGTATTCAAATTTGCTGAGTAGGAGGGCATTTCTCCTTGAGATGATAAACCACGAGACTAACAAATAAAGGCCTTTTAACAACTGAGTATTGCTCTTTCACTTTCAATTTAGTGGAAACTTTACATTTTTAAGTATGTTTTCAGCCACTTAATAGCGCAAATAGAAATTTAGCCCATCTCATTCTTTTTGTTTAATGCCAGTGGTGTCCGGGCAAAGGCGGATCTATGTATATGGTTCAGGGTGGTATGTCACCCACCATCTTCAGCGAAAACTCTATGTATATATGTAAATATGTATAAGAAATAGTATTTATAAATAAAGTGCCACCCACAGAACAAAAATCGCCAAGGTGCCAGTGGCAAAGGTGCATCTTTTCCTTCTGCTTGGCACCCGGAACTCCCAAATCCTGGATCCGCCTCTGTGTCCGGGACAGCTTGCGCGCACCAAGAGTTATATCATTCTTCTCTGCCTCTGCATCAGCCCTTTTTTCAATGGGGGAACTATCATTCTTAGCACAAAAGAAATCTAGTATATTCTCATATCGGGATGTGTGGGTCAAATAACGTCGAAATTATGAAAGCAAATTTCTCTTGAAGTAATGCTGGAAGAAGAAGGAACGGACACTCAAGTTTCCAACACATACCTGCGCATCATACATCACAAGACCAGCATAAACCGCAGCTAAACCAAAAATTGAATCAGAAAACCCCCTGCAGTTACGGCACTGATAGCATGTCATCCATAGTTAGACAAAGACAACCAGTCAGGAAAATAGAAGTAAATGCAACACCGCCGTGCTTTTTCCTATGTTCTCATTCAAGTGGGACTTCCTCTAGAGAGAAAACAGACGTGGAATAAAGTACCTTTCCAAGGCAAGGCAGGTTGCTGTGGCGACTACTGCCTGTCATTTGGAAATAGATGAAATTAAATGAGACAGAAAAAAAAAAAAAACATACCCAGTAAAATCCCACTAGTGGGGTCTGGGGAGAGTAGAGTGTACGCAGACCTTACCCCTACCCCGAAAAGGGTAGAGAGGCTGTTTTCAGGAGACTCTCGGCACGAGACAGAAATGAAATAAGATAAAAAAATCTGGCCTTTGTATATATAACTAAATTTTCTTCAATTCATATAATGGAATTGAAGACTAGTTTGGGATTGAAGAGTTGTTTAGTTTATCATGGAGTTTGGTTTCAGAATCAGGTCGTGTAAATGATAGGTGACGTTAAACAAAGTTGCACAAGCATAGAGGGATGGGAATCGTACAGATGAGTGCGTGGAAGGAAAACCACCAGCCTGAAAGACAGCCTTGAAATTGAACTCGTTGCCATAAAATAGAGTTGAAGTAAAAGGCTTCATCAGCTGACCAACAGCTGCTGACACCACTGCTGCGACCAAAACCTGTGGGTCGGTTAAAAACAAATTAATAACATATAAAGACATATCCCTCGTATAGCAACGTGATTTCTGAGACAAATCTTTCCACATCGATGCTTCTCCTGGTAGAACATTGCTTCCACACCTTACATTGCCTAATCAAACCATTTCCTATTAAATTTTCATACGATTATGAGAGCGTGATCTGTTCATTCTCAAGACAGTTGCCCCGTTTTCCAGGTTTAGGCTCAAATGCCTGGAATAAGAACCAAATGAGGCATCTTTCACCATCCGAACGGTAATCCAATCAATTTAGAGCCCAATAGAGACATAATATACAACCAATTAGAATCCCCTTTTTATGGTGAACATTCTGTAACACTTCTTATATTATCATACATTTGCAATTGACTCTCCATATAGTATAAACATCAAGCCTACATAGACCTGAACTGAGACATTTTCCACCATACATAGTGTAAATCAGACCAATTTGGGAACTAATTGAAAAATGTAAACACATATTACTAAGTAATCAGAAAAAGATTGAATCTAGATTTAATCTAATTGAAAAATGTATACACATATTACCAATTTTGGCTCTTGATAGGAAAGTGTGGAGGTCGAGCACTAGGGTTGTAGGTTAAAGGGTAGTCGAGTGATTTTCCTCTTTGTCCCGGTTTCCCTCTTTGTACCGACGAGTATGATAGTGTTTTGTCTAGCACTGCTAGCGATTTATGTTATGTTTCACACTTTTGCATAATATTTGTGTTACTGTTTTTTCATTTATTTGTTGTCTCTCACGTTGTCTTTGAGCCGAGGGTCCCCCGGGAACAGCCTCTCTACCCCTCTGGGTAGGGGTAAGGTCTGGTATACTCTGCCCTCACCCAGACCTCACTGGTGGGATTTTACTGGGTTGTTGTGAACTGACCCTCCAACTCTCACCCTACACAATAACAATCCAACTAAACTGCAGACTAATTGATACATAAAGATTCCAACTTTACACAAACGAACCAACAACAACAACAACCCAGTAAAATCCCACAAGTGAGTTCTGGCGCAGACCTTATCTCTACCGAGGGAGTAGAGACGCTGTTTCTTTACACAAAAGAGCCAACAAAAGGAAAATAAGATGAGAAATTTTCATCATACATAATGTAAACCCAACCAATTTGGGACCTAATTGACAAATTTATACATCTAAATTTAGCTTATGGAAAAATATTGTATAAAAAATTAATCATCTTTTGAAACTGACCCTCCATATCTCATCATACACAATGACAATCCAACTGAACTTTAGCCTAATTGATACATAAAGATTCCAACTTTACATAAAAGAACCAACAAAAAGCAAAAAGCAATAATAAGGGGGTAAAAAAAAGATGAACTTTTTTTGTACATATCAAACGAAGATATGAAGTGGAGTGACTAACCTTATTATGGATAACATCAGAAATTTCTTCTATTCCAATCCCATGAAGACAAACCAACTTAGGCAAAGGTTTATAGTTCAAAGAAGATGAAGAAAAACATCTACCATGTTTTCTAGGACAAGAATATATGAGGATTTTAGTTGTTGGATTGTTGTAAATTGAAGTGTTATGTCTTCTGCAGAATCTTAAAGAAGCAGATGGACAGCCCCAACTTTGCAATAACATGTTTTTTCTGTTAAGAGTGTATCAACAGTTGGAAGTTAGTTTAGCTTTGTTCTGCGTTTACTTTGGTCCACTAACCTAAGTACCTAATAGCTACAGAAGTAATGCTGTGTTCTTGTAAAAATTACATTTTCATCCCTGCACCTTTTTTTTTTTTTTTTCTTTTTTTTTACGTTTGGTCATTTAGAAGTACTATAATTGTTTTTAATAAGGTTTTTTCATTTAGAATTGTTTTTTTTAAATTTTTCCCTTATTATTTATTAAATTTTTTTTTTTGTGGGCTGAGGGAGGACAGGGAGGGGAGGAGAATGGGGTGGTTCCATGAATAATTGAAAGGTGAAAGAAGCTATTTTGGTGAGCTTTAAGTGCACGTTTGGACATAAAATTTGGTGGAAGATTATTCCAAAAAAAAAATTAGCGTTTGTTCATAAAATTTTTACTTTTCACTTGAAGATGCATTTTGAAAATTTTCGAAAATTTTAAAAACTGCAAATAGTTATTTTTCAAAATTTTCACTCAAATCACTCACAAAACTTCAAAAACAACCCAAACTGAAATTTATGTCCAAACACAACTCTAAATTTCAAATATCATTTTCATTTGAAAAAGAATTTCACTTTTTTTGAATTTTACAATTCTCATGTCCAAACGCCTACTAAATCTCAGATTTACTTTCAAGCAAATGGTGAACCAAAATATTATCCTCAAATCAAGGAAGAATTAACCCATATAGCCTCCTACTCTACCATTTAAACTAAAAATAGCCGATTGAAATATAATATAATATAATATATATAAAATTTATGTTTATATATATATATATATTTATATATAATTAATGTATAAAATATGTATATGACTAGAAAAATTAAACGACCAACTGACAATTTGTGTAAAGATACCAATTTGATATGACTCACATTTACATAAATATTGTAAATATTTTCTTACCACTTGACCAAAGAAAAAAGAACAAACACCTTACATGAGAAGTTTTAGGATCACAATCCATATAACAATGAAAATGTCAAAATTGGACCCCACAATAATAAAGTAGTACTCAAATTGCATCTAAATCAAGATATAAAGAATCTTTCTCTTCCACCAAATCTTCACTGTACAACCTTCAATTTCCCATCTTTGGAAGGAGAAAAAGGCAAAAAAAAAAAATCTCTCTCTTCCATTGTAACAACTCAGAATGACAGCTCCTCAAATCTCTTCTTCATCTCAATCCCTTCTTGAAGATGAAGAACAACCCAATACCCCTACCCCTACCCCCACCAAAAACTCCAAGAAATTAGCTCTAATCCCACTTATATTCATAATCTTTTTTGAGGTTTCTGGTGGTCCTTATGGTGCAGAAGCAGCAATTGGTGCAGCGGGTCCTTTATTAGCAATTCTTGGATTTTTAATCTTCCCATTTATTTGGAGTGTACCTGAAGCTCTTGTTACAGCTGAACTTGCCACTACTTTTCCAGGTAATGGTGGATTTGTTATTTGGGCTGATAAAGCTTTTGGCCCATTTTGGGGTTCTTTAATGGGCTCATGGAAATTACTTAGTGCTGTTTGTAACTTAGCTTCTTATCCTGTTCTTTGCTTAGATTATATTAAGTTGGTTTTTCCTATTCTTTCTTCTGGTTTTCCTAGGTATATTGCTATTTTCTTGATTACTATGTTCTTGTCATTCTTGAATTATTTAGGTTTGTCTATTGTTGGTTACACTGCTGTTGTACTAGGTTTACTTTCCCTTTGTCCATTTTGGTTAATTACCTTATTTTCAATTCCTAAGATTGATCCTAGTAGATGGTTAAGTTTAGGTCAAGAGGGTGTTAAAAAAGATTGGAACTTGTTTTTTAATACCCTTTTTTGGAACTTGAATTTTTGGGATAATGTTAGTACTTTAGCTGGTGAAGTTGAACAACCTCAAAAGACATTTCCTAAAGCCCTTTTTTCAGCTGGAATTGTTACATGTTTTAGTTATGTGTTACCCATTTTGGGCACTACTGGTGCTGTCCCATTGGAACAAGCTAAATGGTCTGATGGTTATTTTGCTAATTTGGCTGCTATGATTGCTGGGAATTGGTTGAAATATTGGATGGAACTTGGAATTGTGTTGTCGGTGATCGGTTTATATGAGGCTCAGTTGAGTAGTTGTGCTTACCAAATTCTTGGAATGGCTGAGATTGGGTTGTTGCCTCGAGTTTTCGGTGTAAGATCAGAATGGTTCGACACACCTTGGATTGGAATTTGTTTACCAACATTAGCAGCATTGGTTGTGTCATACTTGACATTTGCAGACATTGTATCATCTGTGAATTTCTTGTATAGTCTTGGGATGTTGCTTGAATTCTCATCGTTTTTGTGGTTGAGAAGGAAAATGCCTAATGCTAAGAGACCATATAAAGTGCCATTGTCAATGCCAGGACTATTGGTTATGTGTTTTATTCCTTCTTGTTTTCTGGTTTATGTTATGGTTGTTGCTCATAGGACTGTGTATATAGTGAGTGCATTGCTCACTGTTTTTGCCATTGCTTGGTACTTTTTCATGGAGTTTTGTAAAACCAAAATGTGGTTTTCTTTTCAAAGTGTTGAAGACAAGGTTGATGATGAGGATTTGTAATTTGAATTGGATATAATTGTTGGTTTGAATTTGTTTATTGTTTTTGATGTATTTAGGATTTAAGTTATTATACGTGTAGTGTTAGTATTGTATTCTATTATTGTTAGATTTTTTTTAGTGTTACTTGTTATTCCTTTCGCTTCGTTTTCTTACTGTCTTTTTGTTGTTTCTGCTTGGTGCTACTGCTTTTCTTGTTGTTATTACTGCTTCGTTTTCTTACTCTCTACCCATCCAGGGTAGCGGTAAGGCTGCGTACATCCTACCCTCCCCAGACCCCACTTGGTGGGATTATATTGGGTAGTTGTTGTTGTTGTTGTTATGTGCCAAAGATCCATCGAAAACAACCTCTCTACCTTCAAGGTGGGGGTAAGGTTTACGTAAACACTACCTCCCCAGACCCAATTTGTGAGACTATATTAGGTTTTTTTGTTGTTGTTGTGCACTAATAGTTTAACCAACTATAGTTATTGTACACTGTCAATCTGTCTGTTTACAAAATTTAGAGGGTGTTTGGCTAAGCTTATAAGTTGGTCAAACTAGCTTATAAGCACTTTTCGGCTTATCTACGCTAGGGGTGTTCATGGTTCGGTCTGGATCGATTTTTCCCTAAAAAGAAACCAAACCAAGTAAGTCGGTTTTTCAAATATTAGAACCAAACCAAACCAATTAAGTCGGTTTTTTCTCGATTCAGTTTATGTCAGTTTTTTGATTTTTTCGGTTATTTGTCGGTTTTTTCTTAAATATAAGACATACACTACCAAACACATATTCCAGCGACCATATTTTCAACGTAACACTATCAAATCAATTGCCCTTTGAGAAATCTATTATTTATTAAAATATATCGATGATAATTGAATCTAATATTGATGAATAATTTAATTACGCAAAAAAAAAAATATTTTTTTTAATATGAAATGGAGTCTTACACTTAACAAAAGAAAACTACCAATCAAACTAGAATATAAAGGTAAAGAACTGTACTAAAAGTGCAAACGATTAACATTCACCATAAATTTTTTGAAATTTTGTATAAAATATACATATATATATAGTTGTAATAATAAATTCGAAATAGTTATTTCTATGGTCCGTTTGGTTCGCTTATTTTTTGATTAAAATCAAAATCAAACCAAATTTGATCGGTTTTTAAAATTTAAAACCAAAACCAAACCAAACCAAAAAGTATCAGTTTTTTCGGTCGGTTTGGTTCGGGTTTTCGGGTTTTTATGAACACCCCTAATCTACGCGTTTGGTAAATTTAAAAGTGCTTATAAGTTAAAAATAAGTCAAAAGTCATAAGCTGGTCATTCCCCGCTTATGAATTTTTAGCTTATAAGCAGTTTAAGTTTGACCACGATTTTTACTATTTTATCCTTTAAATATTTCTTTTTAGAACAAAACTCCTACATCGATAATCACTGCCTCAAGTATTTTTTTCAACCTAACCCCCCTCCCCCCCAAGCCTCTTCAAGTCTACAATTTCATTGACTATTTAAGATAAGCAAATTTCTATATTTGTATCAATGTAATTGTGTATTAATCTTTGAATTGTATGTAATAAATGAGGACATATCAAAAATTTGGTGTATTGCTTTGTAAGTGTTGTGGCGATGAAGACAATGTTTGTTTCTCTTCAAATATTTTGTCTTATTTAGGTTTATTTTTACTGAGAAATTTTTGTCAATTTATTAATTATAATAACTTATGATTATATGCTTATCATAAAATAAATTATATTTATCATAAAAGTTATCTTATCTAAGCACAATTGTATTTAAAATAAAACGACAAATAGAATATTTGTATTTGAATCGATCTGGAATCTAAAATTTTGAAGAAATTACGCTCTTATAAATGTAAGTAGTTCTAAGGTTATTGAAGTCATTTTTAACAGAAAGAGTTTATCGGTACTTTTTTATCAAATACTGAAACAACTTATTATCAATTTCAGCACTTGTATCCAAACACGTAATTGCTTATTTTTTAAATTAGTTTCAGCACTTAAAAGTGTTTTTCCTAACGCTTATCATGTATTTCACATCAGCTAATCCAAACGGACTCTTAAACTCTTATTGATGATGTTTCGTAGACATGTGGCCACTCTCGGAATGAGCCATTTTTTTGTCCATCTATGCTATATATAGTAATAGATTATGCTCATTATGAGGGAATAAGTAAGGGAAAAACATAATATTGAATATATTGAGTGATTCCAATAAATATTAAATAAAGGCACAAGTGGAGAAGAATAACCAGTTTTGATATTTCTTGAAATGTGAATCGCGCCAGTGTTCTGCTTGCAGACATGAAATGCTCAGAATACTAGCAAATCACGTGTTGTAGGGCAATTGAAAACTTTAATTGAAGTACTTGGAGGATATTTTGGAACTAATTCATGATTCACGTTCACTTATATATCTTTTGTTCTGTCTCTGAATTGTTTGTTGGGTGTGGGCGTGGGGTGGGGGCGAGTGATTCCGCCTGTCTGAGTTTGTAATGTTATCGGTCTCACGCCCGGACAGAGGGGGAGAATATCCTCCCTTATTACCCTTACCGGGTGTCACACTTCCTTTTCACCCGGTAAGGATAATAAGAGAGTTTTTTCACTTTAAGTGACATTATTTGAATTTGAGATTATTTTCTTTATTCAGAGTCGTCACCCGAATTTTTACGGTGTTCCGGGACACCATTTATTTATTAAAAATCCCAAAATCGAGGAATTTTGACTCTGTTTTAATTGTATGCGAACCAGAAATCTGGGTAAGAAATTATATTAACCCGGGAAAAGGTGTTAGGCATTTCCGAGTTCCGTGGTTCTAGCACGGTCGCTTAATGATTAAACTTGGCCTAAATTGTTCAATTACTGCTTTTATACCTATGTGCATTTTTATTTTTTACCGTTTTTATTATTCTTTTGTATTCTGAGAATTATTTTGGGACGGGTCACGTATGCGTAAAACCCGTTAAGATTGAGATGTGTCATAAATCACCACGTGGATGTGTACATAATTCTCGACACTGAATTTAATTAAAGAAGTAACTAAAGTTGCGCAAGCGCGTATTTGTTTTGGTTGTCAAAAAGAAACCGAAATCACGTCACGCGAGCGTGTACGTAATTCCGATAATTTTTAGAAATCCGTTTCTAAATGTGTCTCTACGAGTGTTCATTTTAATCTTTATTTGTGTTACGTAAATGTATACACAATTTTTTAGAAAAAGATGTATTTTTAGTTGTTTTTATTCAAAGTTACGCGAACGTATACTTTAATTGTTAATTTATTTTCTAAGTCTAAAAAGTACTAGCTAACTAAGGAATGAGTTTGAAAATTCACAATATCTAAAATGAATTCCTAAGTTAATTTACAAGACTAATCTTGGGGAAGCTTTTCTAAATAATAACATGAAACTACTCTCAAACTTAATCCAATACATGAGGATTTGGGCTATGGCCTAGTTTAGCCCTGCTTGTCATTTATTCCTTTTGGGCAATCCTAGTGTAGTCTATTGGTGAAAAGAAGAAGTTTTATACAATTCAACTAAACACTACTAAATTAAGGGATTCGAAGATACAAACAAAAATGTGGATTCACGATTTTATAACAACAATCAAAACAGATTTGAACAGTATGGTTATTTTCAGTCATTAACGGATGTTGTTTGAGAAGGTTGTACTTAGGTAATTCAAAGTTCATCAGGTTTGAAATAAGTTATTCAAGATATATCGCAGAATTTTAAAACAAGCGGTCTCACAGTAAAAATTAGAAGTTTCGTACAAAATTTAAGAGGCATTTTCTGAATTCCGATGGAATACTAATAATCGTACGCCATATTTCGTACAAAATTTAAAAGATGATTAAAAATTCGTACGCCATAGTTTTATGCAATTAAATTTATTCGCCGGTCCAAATAATGGACGATACGCGTCTTGTGCGAGAGTTCATTTGGACTCAACATTTATCAAGCCCAAACTCTTAATTATGGCCCTATTTGGCAGCTAATACGTAAGCTGCCCCATTTAATTCAAACAAAGGTCTTACATGGTATTGGACTTTCACACCTAGTAACACGAAATATGGTATTTAGCTTAGAGGCATAATCATAACTTTAGGTATACTTATAATCAAAGAAACTATTACAATTTTGACATAGTTGTGATGCAAACAATAAATCGAGGTACACGTTCGCGTGACCATGGTCAAACATTCTAAGTAAACTAAAACACCTTAATCAAATACTCGTAGAAATGCTTTTAGGCGCGGTTTTTAAACTACTATCGTGATTGCGAATGTACGCGTTCGCGCGACTTTGACCAAATTTTTTCTTAAATAAACTAAGTATTGTGGATTGTGTACACGTCCGCGTGACATGATTCTTGACACGCCAAACTAAACGGGTATACGTACGCGTAACTCGTCTTAAGACAATTCTTTAAATACGAATAATCAAGTAATTGAAAGCGGTAAAAGGTAAAATACACATAGATCCTAAATTAAGTAATTATATAATTTAAGCCAAATATGAATCACTAAGTGACCGTGCTAAAACCACTGAACTCGGGAGTACCTAACACCTTCTCCCGAGTTAACAGAATTCCTTACCCGGTCTTCTGGTTTCGCAGACTTTTAACGGAGTCAAAATTTCCTCGATTTTGGATTTTAAAATAAATGGTGACTCGGAACACCGTAAATAAATAATTTCGAGTGACGACTATTAAATAAATAAAAATAATCCCAAATCGAATAATGTCACTTAAATTGAAAAAACTTCCTATATCCCCCTTCGGGAAAAAGGAGGTGTGACAAGGGGGAGTAATTCTGCTTGTATGTTGTTTGTAATATTATCGGTTTCAAGCCCAGACAAAGGAGGAGGATTGTAATTAGTGTAAAAGTTGTCAATTCAAGATGAATCCTCCTACATAAAAAAATGTACTTCCTCCGTTTCAATTTAAATAAGGTAGTTTGACTCGACATAAAGTTTAAGAAAAGAAAAGAAGACTTTTGAAACTTGTGGTCTTAAAAGCTTAATAGGAGAGTAATTCCGCCTGTGTGAGTTTGTAATATTATCGGTCTCAAGCCCGGACAAAGGAGGAGGATTGTAATTAGTGTAAAAGTTGTCAATTCAAGATGAATCCTCCTACATAAAAAATGTACTCCTTCCGTTTCAATTTAGATGAGGTTGTTTGACTCAGCACAGAGTTTAAGAAAAGATAAGAAAACTTTTGAAACTTCTGATCTTAAAAGCTTAAGACGTAAAAGCTTTTTGCGGCCATGACATTTGTTTGGTTATAAAAGTTTTTCATTAAGAATAAAATGGGTAAAATGAAGAGTTTAAAGTTGAATTATTTATCGTAGAAATGTATCATTCTTTTTAAATGAAATAATAAAAAAAGTATGTCATCTAAATTGAACCAGATGGAGTGGTTATTATTATTGTTGTTAGGGAGTCTGGAAGTGTAGGATAAGAGAAAGGAAAAAAAAAATGTATGCATATTTTACATTCTGTATATATATTGTCATTTTCCCAAACACAATTCACGACACAGCCCCGAACCTTTAGCATGTTTACTGGTAAAAATAACATGAGCTGGCCAGTTTTCGAACTGGTCATTCAAAAATAGCCAGTATTTGTTAAGTCATATAATTATTATTTTGCTGTAACAGAGATTGGTCTAGCATAATATATTGGAGTTCGATGCACCTGTAAATGAACTTCCAGCATATTATGTTGGAACTTCAACACGGGGAAAGTTCCAACATCATATACTGGAGATTCGAGCAGCTGTGTATGAACTTTCAGCATATTATGCTGGACCGGAATACTTTGTCGGAACTCCAGTATATTATGCTGTACTTTTTTCAAATTTTGAAAAGTGTTTTCGTTTAGATTATCGTTACATTAAAAGTGGCTAAATTTCGATTATTTTTGAAACCATAGCTATTTTTGAATGACCACTTATAAATCTGGCTATTTTTGAATTTCTCCCTGTTTACCGGGACATTTGCATCCGTACCCGCTTTTTGTGTCACATTTTAACTTATACCCGCTTTGCAAAAAAAATGCAAGCGTACCCACTTTTCGCATAACCTTCAGGCATACGGGCTTGAAGTAGCAAAGGCAAACACACAAACTTCAGCATTCTAGGCTTTTTCAAAAACTCCAGCAGAAATGCTGAAGTTATTTAGTTCATTTGTAAAAACTTCAGCACTAAATAAGCTGAAGTTTTGCACAGGTCAGGAAGGCGACGCCTGAAGTTATAAAAATTAAGATATAAGTTAAATAATTTTAAAAATATAGGTATAGATTATGGGGGTGACCAAATAGGACGCCCCGTGCAATTTCTACCTGTTTACTCTAGGAACATGGGGATCCTCAATAATCATTTATAAAAACTAAATAGGCATTCTAGCCATGTTAGGCTAATTCTAAGTAATATTGCTAATTCACAATTTTATAAGCTTGAAATTACTTAAACTCTAATTATATGCGTGGACCAAACTAAGGCTATATTCCCTTTGATTTTATTAAACCTAAAAACTAGAATTATGAGAAACAAACCAAACATTAAAACGTTATTTAGGTAATCTTTGACAAAGCAAGTTGATTCCAATATAATGTGTAGGTTTTTTTCCAACAAGGAGTTGATCTCAATTGAATTCAACAATGAAATACAATACATACCAAACTTTTATTACAAACAAAATTTCACATTACAAGAAAACAAATGAATTAGGAAAAACATTAGCTTAATTAGTATAAATAATATTACTTATTTTTCTAAACAACCCTCTTTTTTTTTTTTAAATTAATCTTAGCAAAATCAACAGTTTCTTTCCCATCATGAGCTTTTCTAAAGAAATGCTTAACATAATCTGAGTACAAAACTTGCTTATAAATTGCCTTCTCTCCATTCTTAATCACTTCTGGCAAAGGACCAATCAAATCATTAGGTCTAGGATTTACAAAAATAGGCACTGAAATCCTATTATTGCAACCATTAGCCATAACTCGATGTTCAATACTCTTGTATTTTCCATTACTCATAATTTGCAAAGCATCACCAATATTAATCACAATTGCTCCATCAATTGGTGGGATATGAATCCAAGAATTACTGTCTAATTTTTTAACGTAAAGTCCTCCAATATTATCTTGAAGAAGAATGGTTAATGTTGAAACATCAGAATGACGACCTACTCCCACTGTTAATTCAGGATTAGGACATTTAGGATAGTAATTAAGATTAATCCTTTTTGAACCCATTAAAAGTGATTCTTTAATTTGGTCTATCTCATTTATATTTAATCCTTTCATAAGTGCCTTCAAAAGTTTCTTGATTACGATTTCAGAGTTTCTCAAGAATTCTAGTGCTTCATCCCTGCAAGAAAAATACACCATTAAGCCAATGTATAATAAACTTTTAATCTCGTTTAAAAAAGAATGATATGTTTTTATATTTAAAAATAATTTAACTTTAAACTTTCTATTTTATCTTTAATGAGATGGTTTATATACATATAAATATGCATGACCTGTTTTAGACCAGATGTTTCAATAGTGTTTTTCGTTCTTTTTATAAACTCCGTACCTAATCAAACACCATCACATAAATGTATCTTCTTGAACTCTTCTTTTTCTTAGGGGCGTTTGTACATAAGAATTGTGTTTTTTGCAAAAGAAAAAGGTATTTGGAGTAAAGTTGAAAAATAATATTTGAAATTTAAAATTAGGTTTGGACATGCATTTCACTAGCAGAAATTGTGCATTTTTGTGAGTGAGGAAAAAAGTTTTCCAACGCTCATTTTCGAAAAATCTCCAAAAAATTACAAAATGTTATGGACAAACACGTTTTTGGGAAAAAATTAGGAAAAATTTATTTATGATTAAACGGGTCCTTATATTTTTCTTTAACCTCAAGAAACTTCAAATTAACTGCAGCAATTCATTGTTGTATGAAAAGTCACTTCCATTTAAACATGATGACTCAATTGCTTTTATTGACTAGAGGGCAGGCAGAAGATAATTTTCCAATGTAAATGATGCATAATATGACTTGTACAGTTAGTCTAGTCAACTCGTCCAAGTCAAACTACTGACTTACTGTATGTAAATAAGCAGACTTGAATAAACAATAATAACAACGATCCAGTAAAATCTCACAAGTGAGGTCTGGGGAGATTAGGGTGTACGGAGACCTTATCTCTACCCTAATGGAATAGAGAGGCTGTTTACGATAAACCTCGGCTCAAAAAGACGAAAAGAGAAAACAAATTCGTAGTCGCGGACATGACACTGCTTTGTAGGAAAAGTTTACGAGATACATGTAGCAGTATTGTACAGAAATAATAAGATAAAAGAAATGATATCACTTGACCTCTTTTAACTTGAGACTCAACAAAACTAACGGAATAAAGTTATTTCTTGTTAGATAATTTGATTATTTAATATTATTTACTATAAAATCAAGTCATTAAGACTAAAATGAGAATTTTAATTAAGTTGTTCCTAAATACTAGGGTATATTTTTTCTTGAACACATAACATAGAACAAAGGTAGTGGTATTATTGTATATATGCAGATTGAGATTTTTGTACTATTGGTATATAGAGTTTAACATGCATGCGATGGTTAACTTTTTGTGATTTTATTATCAATTTACATATAATTATCTTACAAGTGACCGACCGGCTAACTGTGTAAATATTTCATTTTTACGCTATCACTGTATATAATTTAAATTCTTCATACGTAAATATTTTTTTTATGCTGTCAATGCATATAATTTAAATTGTACGTTATTATTTTACGAACCTGCATGCAGAAGGCCAACGGGCAGCAGCTTCATCATCAGAAACATAGAAAAGACTAAGATAATCTTTCCATTCTAAAGCTTTTTCAGCTTGAGGAGTAAAACTTGTTCCATATCTTACGTTATTTGTTGTTGAATTTTCCTTAGAATGCTTATTCTTCTCCTCAGCAGACTGTCTAAAAAATCTATAAGTTGCAGCCTTAACAGTGTCAAGAACTTCAAGAGAAATTCCATGATTAATAATCTGGAAAAATCCCCATTTTTCAGCTGCATCACATATTTTTTCACAAATTATAGGATTATTATTGTCCCAATTGGACATATCGATGACTGGAATAGAATCATCGACGATAATTGTGCTTGTAGTAATTCGTTCTTCGAGTGGTTGAATATATTGTTTTGGTAGGGTTTTAAGTCCTAATTCTGATAAACCCTTTACTCCATTGCCTTCATTTACTACAAATTCTGTAATATTATTGGAAAAATTTGAGGACAATGTAGTAGGCATTTTGTAATTTAAGAGTAAATCAAGAAAAAAAGTAGGGTTTTAAATGGTATGGGTAATTCAAAGTTTGGCAGTAAAATTTGATAATTTTTATTCGTTTAGATTTACATGTATTTATAGGCCAAAATCTGGTGCTAATACCACCATGATATGACTTATAGTCTTTGAAGACCAAAAAATTGTATGGTCAGCTAAATCATGCGGCAAATTATAGTGATTGGACTTTGTACAAAGTTTTTACTGTTTTACTAGTTGTTTTCAATTTTCTCACGTTTGGAGAAAAAAGGTTTCAACCTTTTAATGGGTCAAAAATCAAGTCGTTATTAGGTTTAATTGCATTATAAGTTTGGAGAGAAAATGACACCTAATAGCCGTTGTAAAAATAATAGCTGAAAAAATGTATATATATACATTTTGTATGTTATATACAAAATGTATATAAATTTATACACTTTTTTAACTACCGATATAAATAATTTGTGGCGTGGGCTAAAAGTGATAATAACCCATGCTTATAATTTGTTGCCCGTTAGGTCAAAGTTTTTGGAAAATTTGAAGTGCTATATATATTTCTATATTTGTTAAATAATTTTATAAATATTTTTTATTCATCTATCAACGGAAAATATTAATTCTATTAATAAAACTATCCCATGTCTATAACAAAATTGATGAGTCTTTTATTTAACAACGTGACGATTTTAACTTGGTCACATGACATCAAACATGGGTCTTATTTTTACCCATTTCAAGAAAATAGTACCTATTTAATTTGGAGAGTAAGGCGTGTGATATCAACCATAGTAAAAGCAATTAACCGGCATGTCTTACATTCTCCTTTCTTCTCCATCCTGTGAGATAAAAAACCGTGTTTTCTCCAATATTAACAAAGCGACTTTTCAAACGACTTTCTCGAAATACTAAATTGTTGGATCCGCCCTTGGCTGCGAGAATATCACATCGTAGATAGTCATATTCTAAAAAAACATTTAAGTTATATATTATAACAACAACAAATTTAGTATATTCTCAATAGGTGAGGTCTAGAGAGGATAGTTTGTAGGCAAATCTTACCCCTACCTAACAAATAGAGAGACTGTTTTCAATAGACCCTCAGCTCAGGAAGGGTAATAAGTAGAAGTGGATAGCAAGAAAAGAAGAAAGAGGGAAGAGAAAAGAAAAAGGGAGAGATAAAGAATAAGTAGTACCAAATACTAGCAACAAGAGATATAATACATGAGGCGAACAAAACCACATAACGTAATAAAAATATAAGAATATGAAGGGACATGCATGCTACTAAGACTATCGGTGAGCAACTAAAAACTACCCATTAACCTTCTACCTTAATCCTCGACCTCCACACCCTCCTATCAACGGTCATGTCCTAAGTAAGTTGAAGCACCGCCATGTCCTGTCTAATCACATCTCCCCAGTACTTCTTAGGCCTATATTGAACTCTTCTCAAACTCGTCATGGCCAACATTTCACACCTCCTAACAGGGGCATCAATGCTTCTTCTCTTAACATGTCCGAACCAATTCAGCCTCGTCTCCCGCATCTTGTCCTCCACGGAGGCTACTCTTACTCTGTCGCGGATAACTTCATTCTTAATTTTATCTCTCCTGGTACACCCATACATCCATCTCAACATCCTCATCTCTGTTACTTTCATCTTCTGCACGTGGGAGTTCTTGACCGGCCAACACTCAGCTCCATACAACATAACCGGTCGAACCACCACTCTATAAAACTTGCCCTTAAGTCTTAGCGGCACATTCTTATCACATAGAACATCGGAGGCGAGCCTCCACTTCATCCTTCCCTCTCCAATGCGATGTGCAAAATCTTTGTCAATCTCCCCGTTACCTTGGATAATAAACTTGAGATACTTAAAACTCGCTCTCTTGGTGATAACTTGAGCATCAAACTTTATCTCTATGTCTGCTTCATAGGTCCCGTCACAGAATTTGCACTCCAAGTATTTTATTTTGGTTCTACTCAATTTGAAACCATTAGACTCCAAGGTCTGCCTCCAAACCTCCAACCTCGCGTTAACTCCGCTTCGCGTCTCGTCAATCAACACTATATCATCGGCAAATAGCATGCTCCAAAGCACCTCACCTTGGATGTGTCGTGACAGTACATCCATCGATAAGGCAAATAAAAACGGGCTAAGACCCGATCCCTGGTGCAAACCCATCACCACATGGAAATGCTCCGAGTCCCCAACCACAATCCTCACCCGAGTCCTAGCATCATCATACATATCCTTAATCACCCTAATGTACGCTAACATAACGCCACTAGTCTCAAAATACCTCCACAGGACCTCCTTCGGGACTTTATCGTACGCTTTCTCAAGGTCAATAACACCATATGCAAGTCCTTCTTCCTCTCCCTATACTGCTCCAGTAATCTCCTAACCAGATGAGTCTCTTCCATAGTCGAATGCCCCGACATGAATCCAAATTGATTCTCGAAAATAGATACACACCTCCTCACCCTCTCCCAAATCTTCATAGTGTGACTCAACAACTTGATACCCCTATAATTGTTGCAATTTTGGATATCAATCTTGTTTTTGTAAAGCGAAACCATCGTACTCCACCTCCATTATTCGGCCATCTGCTTCGTCTTAAGAATAACATTATACAACCCAGTGAGACACTCTAAACTTGCTCGCCCCGCGCTCTTTCAGAATTCCACTGGGATTTCGTGTGGCCCGTCGCTCTGCCCCTGAACATCTTACGTATCACCCCTTCCACCTTCTCTCCCGTAATTCGCCTACAGTATCCAAAATACCTCCGACTCTCGGAGTGATCCAACTCACCTAGCAAAATGCGTCTATCCCCCTCATCGTTCAACAGTTTATGGAAGTATGTCTGCCATCTTCTCCTAATAAGTACCTCGTCCATCAATACTTTGCCATCCTTATACTTGATGCACTTGAATTGGTCTAAGTCACGGGCCTTTCTCTCCCCCACTTTAGCCAACCGGTATAATTTCTTGTCCCCGCCTTTGCCCCTAGATCCTTGCACAAACGAGCAAATGCCGCATTTTTTTTTGTCGAAACTGCTAACTTTGCCTCTTTCTTTTTCTTTGTGCAACACTCTCGAGAAGTCATTTTTTCCTCCTCGTTTGTACTCTCTACTAGCTTCAAATAAGCAGCTTTCTTAGTTTTCACTTTACCTTGGACCTCTTCATTCCACCACCAGTGTCTTCTATAACCCCCGGGAGAACCCTTCGTGACCCCTAAGACCTCTCTAGCAGCTACCCTAATGCAATTCGCAGCCGTGAACCACATACTAAACGAGCACCCTACTCATCCAAGCCCTCATAGCCAACAACTTCTCCCCTAACTCCTGAGCTTTGTCCTTGGTCGAGTTACCCCACTTGATCTTAGGTTTCCTGCACACCGCCTCTTCCCCCTACTCCTCTCGATCTACAGGTCCATAACTAGGAGCCTATGCAGTGTCGTGAGGTGCTCACTTGGGATGACCTTGCAATCAGTGCACGAACCTTTATCGCATTTCCTGCAGAGACGATAATCAATCTGAGTTTTGCCCATTGAATTCCAGAAAGTGACCAGGTTCTCTTCCCTCTTCGAAAACTCGAGTTAGCTATAACCAAATCAAAATCTCTAGCAAAATCCAACAGTGAATTACCTCCCTTATTCCTATCCCCAAAACCGAACCCGCCATGCACATCATCATAACCCCTAGCACTAGCCCCAGTATGACCATTGAAATCTCCACCAATGGACAACTTCTGTGCGGGATACTACGCACCATCTCATCCAAATCCTCCCAAAATTGCTTCTTGACCTCCTGGTCCAAACCTACCTGAGGAGCATATGCACTAATCACGTTTACAGTAAACCCACAATTACAAGCTTAATACTCATCAACCTATCATTTACCCTCCTAACCTTGACCACGAGCTCCCTGAGGTCCTTGTCAACTAAAATATCTACTCCATTCTTACCCCCAGCGCTTCTTGAGTACCATAGTTTAAACTCGTCTACATCTCGTGCCCTAGTACCCTTCCTCCTAGTTTCCTGACACACGCTATGTTGATCTTCCTCTTCTGAAGAATCTTAACTAACTCTATAGACTTTCCCGTCAACATCCCAATGTTCCAAGACCAAACTCTCAACCTAGAGGCTTCTTTACCCCCTTCCCACCCCTAGACCCCACCCCCAGCCCTACCCGAGGACATGACCTTACTCTCACATTGTACACTACCGCCACTATAAGCAAAAGATATTAGGTAAACACTACCACTAAGAACAAGTAGCGGGAATGAAGGACTACAAGCTAGGAACCCGAGAGCTAAAAATCGTGTCTTCCAGTGGTCTTCTAGCCTTAGAAGAAGTCGTGTTCGCCCCGGGCATCTGCAACATCCTCCTTTGATATTCTAATCTGGCGCTAATACGAGAACAATAACACGAGCAGGCACTAGAAAACTGAATATACCACGTCTAAGAAACTACCCCTATGCAAACAAAGAATTAAAAGGGATAGATGAAACCTTAAGCTTAAAACACTAGTAGAAAAGATAGAAAAACAAGCAAATGCTGTCTACCAAAAACAATTAATCCAACTACGGGTTACCGACGTAACCAAAACTAATAGATGTGTACACAAACAAAAATTGCCGACACGGCAACAGTAAATAGATGTGCGCAAATACAATTCAAGAAAATAAAGGATACATGATGGTGTAAATTCTTTACTCTGACGGTGGATATAACTTAAACTTTTACAAATATCTTCGATATATACATAGAAAAATGACTAATTACTAATTTCTAACTTTTATCATATTAATTAACTTGTTATCATTTTTTAATGTTTAATAAAGCCTTCAGGGAAGCAAAATAATGCTAACTAATTAAAGCAGGAAAGATTAATATAGAAACAAAAGCCCCCGTTAATTCCGAGGTGAAAGCTAGAAGGAGCATACCTAGTTGATAGTTGATACAATATGTTATGTATATATGCTCAACTCTATCTGAAATTTATTTAAGACTTTAAAATGTTTATTTTATTCTTAGTGGCATACCATTATAACTATAGAGATATCATGACACATTAGAGACGATAAGTCTTAGGAAACTTTGATAGGTAGCAAAGTCTTCTTTTTTCTTAAACTCTATTGTATATAGTAAAATCGAGCTGGTGATCGATCGAGCATCCACAACGGTAAGCCAGGGACGGTATATTTGTAATCAGGTTAAAGTCGAGCTCGAAGTTTGATCTAACGTTCAACACAGTCAACCAAGATCGGAATATGATAATTAAGATCGAACCCAAAGCATTGTCAAAATTATTCATTGAAACCATCAGATTCACCTTCGAATTTACCGAAAGCATAACCGGTCCTAGTTCTAAAGATCTCGAAGGAAACTTTGCCGACTTATCCGACAGGGGCCCGTAATTCCTGCAACTAACCCATCATTACAGCGGAAATCACGGAACACGTCAGAAAGGGGACCAACGGTCAACAAACCAAGGTCTTTTGCCTTTTATAGAATAATAAAATAATACCTTAAAAGGTAGGTCTCCCCTATTATATTAAGTGGACTTGACAATTCATTAAACACATTGTAAAACGGATCATAAAGGAATATAGTGTTACTTCTAGTTTTATCATCATGTTTCGGCATTGATAAAAATATTTCTAGCTCGAGGGTGACCAATCTCCCAAGGCTAGGATTGTTCAACCTGTGTGGTTTGTATTTATTTATCTTTTTATCGCTTATTTCAATATTAATCTGATTTCTCGTTTTGTATTAAATTAGATCATATATTCTTAAAACCGTATACAAAATTCAATTGTTATCCAATAGTGAGAGTAAACATCTATGATAAATTGATTAATTACCGTCACATAAAACGAAGAGGAAGTACTAGTGAGACAACATTAAACGTAAACGGTTAGTTTTTAACAATCGTTCTCACTCTATGTTAGCAAGCAAGGTTGTTAAACTTAATTACTAATTAAGACCGACTTCTAAAGCCACTAATTAGTAATATAGTTAACAATTTATAAAGTCGTTAATCTCATTAATGTTCTTAGTATCGCCATTTCATTTCAACCAGCATAAAGTTACGATTAGGTTGAACCTATGTCTGCAGAAAAGGAAAAAAAAAGGAGGAATACTAGACTTATTTCTGAAAGTGCTAATTAATCGAGTCCAAATACGAATATCAGACACTGAATGAGAAATAAGAAAAAGGTAACTTAAAATCGACTGCAATTAAACAATATATTACTATATAACAGAATGATATTGCCGCGGACTATACATTTGAAAGTTTAACCATTGGAGTTAGGTCACATTTAGCAAATTATAGGTACATAGTACCTATCAATAATCATGTGGGAAAAATTCCAATATCTTGTTCAACGTGGAAAATTTGTCTGATTATTGTGTATGCTTTACCACTTTCACTAGTGTAATTTTGCTTGATTATTGAGTCTTTTTCTCTCTTTTTATCGAACAATCAAAAGTCCACTTCAACGTGGAATATTCAACGGCAGGACAAATATAAATGTGAATTTCTTTGTTATATACTAATAATTCCTTGTCTTACAAGTTCAAAAAAAATGGGTTTATAGTGGACAAATAGCTGTCTAAATGTCTATATTGGAATATAATAAACAAAATCTATATTGACAAAACTTGAGATAGATATATGACGATTTAAGAAAGCATGATTGTAGACTTTTAATGATGTGTTTTAAAATTATTAGGGTTAGTTAGGCCTAAAACAAACAATATGTATCACCAGAGGCGGACCCGGGATTTTAACGCTGCGAGGACACCATTATTTTGCTTGACCAGCGCCCCTAAAGACTTTTAGTGTTCAGGGTGCCAAGTTATTTATATAATCATTTTCAAGGTATACACATGTACATATACAAAATTTCTGCCGAAGTTTACGGGGTGCGATGACCCCTCAACACTATAGATAGGTCCGTCTTTGTGTATCACTAATGGAGTGTGTTGTTACACCAATCTATATGCAGTCTTAAGCAATGATAGGACAAACCTAAAACGTCGAATCTCTCAAAAGGATATGTAAATAATAGTATCGGCAATTCTCACAATGACAGTACTTAGAAAAACAATAAATCTATTGATGCATTTTAAATTATGAAACTACATGTTTAAAGCGGACAATATCACAAATAATTTGATGTCATACACTATTTCAGTTTATGCTAGAGTCTAGAGTCTTGTTTTTTTATTTATTGGAGTTGTAGTTCTCGTAATTTTATTGTGGTATTAACCACATTTATTAGGTTCTTGGTAATAAATTCTTCCACTTCTCCCTCAAGTTCAGTCTATTTACGACCATTCCATTAAATGTACTAGACCCATAATATACGCAATATGTGAAATCCACTGCTGTCTTGTTCTTCCTTTTTGCCCCATAAACTACGGCATAAAATAAAATAAAAAAATAAAAAAAGAGGTAAAATAAAATGATAGAGGTTGCTCGAGTTAAAAAGGGATTAAATTAAAGAGCTCAAGAAGGTCTCATTCTTTTCATCAAATATAAGAATAAGAAATACATCATTGGAGAAAGATTAATATATATATTTTAATACTTGTGATCATGACCATGATTACTATTCCCTCCGGTACACTTTATTTCATTTTTTATTTATTTTTGTACATATTAAGAAATTTATTTTTAATATTAATTAACAATAAAATTACTTATTTTAACTTTTACCATCTTTTCGCATTTTTTTCATTTTATTTTTCATTTGACATAGTGTCATTGGAATGTGATTATTAACAACTCCCAGTCAACAGAGCAACCGACATAGTTCATTGAATCCTCAACATTCTTTGAAGAGTCAACTCTCTTGATTGAGTTTTTAATTGCATTATTCGTGGAATCATCAAGCTTAACTATTAAGGATGCGTTTGGTACGGAAAAAAATATTTTTCAAAAAATATTTTTCCATGTTTGGTTGGTTTAAATGTTTTGAAAAACGTGTTTTATATGAACTCATTTTCCTCCAATGAGAGGAAAATGTTTTCCTTATCAAGAGAAAGGGAAAATATCTTTTAAAACTCCTTCTCAACCTTCCCCACCCTCACAACCACACTCCACATCCCTACACCCACCCACCTAAATCTACCCCATACATGCCCACCCCATCCCCTCACTCCATTTCATTTCATTTTCTACAAAGGCTGGTGTAACCTCTATCTTTTTGTCTTGAACATGTTCTAAAATTTGTTCACTTATAAAATTTGATGTAGCATGCTTTTGATATGATTTTCTTGCATCAACTAAGCATTCATGGTTGTTATGATATTTTATCACCCTGTGTGGAATTTTTTATTCTGGTAGCACGCACAATCCAACCACATTGCTCCTCAATGCATTTTAGCTCATATTTCTTTGAACATGATCTAACAGCTGTGAATTCAACCTTTTGGTTTATCTCCAAGCTGTAGAAAAATTTAGTCATATTTTTCTTGTTCTCAAAAATTGATTCTACTCTTACTTCCTCAGGCAATGCATCATGCCTAAGTATTTTACATGGTGGAGATTCTTGCAGCTTTCTCCTCATTCTTTTTCTTGATTTCTTAGAGGCACTATAAGTTTCAGCAATTTCATCAATTGTATCTGATGTTACCGGTATTAATTCCATATTTTCTTCATCTTCGTTGTTGTATATCATTGCAGAAGGTAACGGAAATTTTGTTGGATTATGTTTTGGTTGTCAATTTGCATTATTTGCTATCCTTCTTGCTCATTGACAAACTGGTATGAATTTATTGGAGGAGCGGGTGATTGTTGTAGCATTCTATATTCTGAAGCAGATGTAATGTTAGAAGGTTGTTGCTTGTTGTCTACTACCACTATTGGCTGCCCTAGTTCATGTTGATAATTAGCAAATTGTTCTGAAGCAGCTATACTGTCAAGAGTTTGGTTGAATGTTGCAGATTCTGAACCACCACATATACCGCGAGAAATACGTTGTATTTTTTCAATGACAAAATGACAATTCTTGTAGGCTGAATAAGTTGTGAGCAAATGTATACAAGTACTGAGTTCTTCATCCGAAGTTACAAGCATACCTTTGCTTGTATTTAGTTTGATATCAATCCATATCTTTACAGAAAATCTGCTTGAATCAATATTTGTAACTTCACTAATTTTTTTCAGGAAAGAATTGAATGATACTTGTTTATTAATAAGAACAAGCTTTGTATCATGATCCAAGTATTTGAAGTCAGTAGTCCACCTCCCATTGGAATTAAGTATAACGCAAATTGAACTCATCCTAGAGAAACATGTTTAGTGTCAAGTATTAGGATAAGAATTTAATTATGAAAAAAGTTGAAGTTTGAGCAAATGTACTGGATAACAAAGCTCATGAAAAATTTGATTAATGTAGGACAAAATTTAAGCACAAACTATATTTTAACTTGAGCATGTAGGAGAAAATTACATAGCGCAGGAGAAAAACTTCAGCACATTAAGTGCTGAAGTATTAGCAATTACACTAGAAAACTTCAACATATTGTGCTAAAGTTTTTGGAAAAGGTCATGACAAAATATTTTAGTTTTTTTTTTGTTATTATGTTTTTTTTATATAATTTTATGGAAGATTATTATGTTTTTTTGTTTATCTATTTTTAAATCAATGAATATTAGTATTTTCGTTTGAATGTTTTTCTGCGTTTTTTTAATATCATTTTTCTATAAAGTCAAAAAATACTTTAATTAAAGGAAAACTTCAGCATTTATGCTGAAGTGTTTGGAAAATGAACTAAACATTGTCAGCATATATGCTGAAGTTTTTGAAAAAACTCATCAAAAAACTATAGAACGCGTTACATAACTTAAGCATATTATTAGTGCTGAAATTTAACAAATAAAATAAAAAATTCAGCTTGTTTAGCAAATAAACCAAAAACTTTAGCAACTTACTTCAGCAGTTCTGCTGAAGTGCTTAGAAAATGAATTAAACAACTTCAACATATATGCTGAAGTTTTTGAAAAAACTCATAAAAAAACTATACAAAGCAGTACATAACTTAAGGATATTATTAGTTCTGAAGTTTAACAAATAAAAGCACCTTCAGTAAAAACTCATTAGAATTAACCATATTTTATAATAAAAAAAACTTAATTAAGCAATTCGTCATTGAAAATCTCAGGTCTCAGCATTACGAAAACTAATCGAAAACTAAATTGCAATACTTACAATTTGAATTTTTGAATTTGAGTCTGGTTCAAATTTCTAGTTTGGGAGAGGAGATCTGAAAAGAGACGGAGTGATGGAGGAGGATCGGTGAAGTGTTTTGCTCGTGATGCAAACCGTAAAGTGTTTTTATATGTTTTGTCCGGGGTAGAATGGTCATATTATTACCGATTTTTTGTCAGCTGCCTACCAAATCAATAATTTATAAAAACAGAGTATAGGTTAAAAGGTGGCTTAAATATAGGGTATGACTGCAAATCCCCTTATTTTACATAGTGGATAACCATTGATTTAAAAGGGAATGGGCCAACTATTTGAATATCAAAACTGCTGGCCCTTTTTGAACATGCTTTGACATTGGGCCAGACCTTGCTTATTAAAAACAAATGGGCCAGATTTGTTATCAGTGAAAATGGGCCAACATGTTAGTTTATTTGGCCCTTTATTCTTGTTAGCCCAATCTTGTTAAATATTATACTAGTACATTCTGCCCACTTTCAAAATTTTCATCAAGACTCTAACAATTTTTTTTTCTAACAAATGATGAAGATTCTCATAAAATACTACTTAAAGGTTAACAGAGAAATGCTAAGAGGCAATAATAAATAAATAAAGCAAAAAAAAGTCATGAATATAACATTATGATGCAAAGCTTGTTCAAGATTGAAACCTCAACATTCATCCGTATAGTAAAGTTCATTGCATATGCTTCAAGTAATCTAAACATGCTCAAATCCTCATCAATTGCTATTAAAAAAATCTGCATTATAAAGTTTAAAGGTTACCTGGGTCGCAGAAAATAAATATACAAGTGAAGAATAAGAGCTCAACAACAGAAAGCAACAGAGAACAATAACAAAATCAACAGAAATCCAATAAAAAATTGTGTTTAAACAACCCGAAAACTTTAGAGCCCAGAACCAACTCTAAAGAAGACTTCTACTTTTCTAAAAGTTTGCACTCTAATATTTACTCACAAGGCGCGTAAATTTTCAGCTTACTAAAGTATTCAACTGCTGATTTTTTGTTCAAAGATATGTGTGTTCAAGCAACTCTAAAGATGTGTGTAAGTTTAAGATAGAGTCTGTTTAAAATATAAAAGGAGCAGCCCTTAAGTAAGCAAAGAAAGTCACTTTGGACAGCTTTTGGTTCACCAAAAGTCTGTCTGAAAGGCCTGGCTTTTGTTTACCGAAAAACTGCTCAAAAGATTCACTTTTGTGTGCTAAGAGTTTGTTCAAGGACTGTTCAAAAGGAGAAAGGACAACCCTTGAATAACTGTGGCAGAAGCATGGGGTAAAAAGGAGTATTTCAGCCACTCTAACACTAAAAGTAAGTTGCTAATGTACCCTAATACATGATTACTCAACCACTCTTCACCTTTTAACCAAATAACAGTACCACCCTATGTTTTTAAACTAAAACACAAGCAACCATATAACTAGACTGAAGTTATCAACCAAACAGACAAACATCGGTTTCTAAGTAACAACTAGATTAACAACACTTCAGCCTAATTCAAAAAGAAATTTGAATCCAAACAACCCATTTGAAAACATAAACTCAGTACAACAATGGTAAAAACCTAACGAGAAATTGGTTGAACCGATCAGAACATCAAACTAACTAAACTCATAGTAACTAAGCCAAACAGATAATCGAGACCAAACAAACAACAATTAACCGATATTAACTAAACTTTAAACAACAAGAATCAATACGAGTTAGTATTTTGTTGAAACTAAACTAGAACAACTATCATAATTTAACAAAATCAAAAGCACGAATTACATAATTAGAAAAAAACATAAGCGTGTAATGCAAACTAAAACCTAATCCTAATTACTAATCGAAACAGAAACTATATTAAGTGTTAAACTACGACGACCACTAACCTAATTAAAATTAAAAATATCGCTATAATCAAATAGCATTGAACAGCAAACCACAAGCATAGAGGAAAATGTTTGGATTTTACCTAAGCGCTCGAGCTTCAAATCAGTAGTGCGACACAAAAAGACGGCGAATCGACCTCCATGCCTCTTTTTCTCGACGGCAAATGCCGAAAAACACAAACTCTGGCGAACCATAGTTGAGTCCGGCACTGTGTCAAAGAGAAAGGGAGACTAAGGGGTCGTATTGATGCTAGACAGAGGCTCAACACCGGCTGTGAGTTGGCTGGATGGGATTCGACCAGATTTTGGAGGGGTTTAAAGGTTTTGAGGCGCGGAATGGAGAAAAGGGGAGTGAGAGGAGGCTGGTGGGACCGACTTAAGGGGTTTCTTCATGAGCAGTCCAGTTCAAATTATACTACTTTTGAAGCCTTGGGAGAGGGCCGGCCCGACGAGTTTGTGGTCTAAAGCTAAACTTTATGAGGGGCGTAACTTTTTTTTATTTTTAAAAAGTGTTTATTTATTTGAAGTTTATTTTTCTAGCGTTTCTTACATACATAGTTATTAATAATTTTCGTATAATCAATAACTCCTAATAAGTCTTTCTTAATTGACAATATAGCTAATCCATTTAATCTTTATTGAGACATTATTTATCTTAGATGAGATTTTATCAATTTTAATTTTGAAAATTTCTTTCCGTTGAAATGACGGAAACAAGAGTTATTACCATTATGCCATAAGTAATACATGCATTAGACAAAGATTTTTTTTTTATTTGTCCGAGTGTATCAATTAAACTATTATCTTCTTATTATACTATTTTTCTTAATATTTAAATTTCGGAAATAAATCTAAACCATCAATATCGAATTGATTATTATGCTTTAAGGAACATTCTAGATTAAGGCAATATTTTTTTAAATTTTCATCATCTAGTGATCTTAAATTTTTACCGCTATATAGAAAAACCAAATATATTTTCATATGCTTAGAATTATTCAAATCTATTTTGAAGTGAAAAAAATAGTCTTGTCTGCTATGTATAAAGCAATCAATTCCAAAGGACTCTTCGAAAGATTTTGAGATTTTATTATCAACATTCTCGTCAAATTATTACTTCATATATATCATACGTTTCTTACGAAATTCGGGTTCAATATTCATTTCAAGTGCAATTTCTGGCAGAAATCATAACAATTGCAAATCCTTCTTCTCTATACTTGTTAAATAAAGAAATCAAATCTTTTCACTTCACAGAACATTTAAACTTATACGTAGCCTGTTAGGTGTAACGAAAAATGGGCTCCCCTAAATGTGGGGCCTAAAGCTATAGCTTTAGTTGCTTTGTGGAAGGGCCGCCCCTGCTTGGGAGCTTTCATATGTCTCTATAACAACATCCCTATGTAACAACCCTTAATTATAAAAGTCAAGTTTTCCCGAAACCAATTCTTATGTTGTATTATAATATATATTCTATATAACATCGCTTCGCTATAACATCCAAAAATATTTAGAACAGACGATGCTGTTATAGAGAGATTTGACTATACCAGTAACTAAGGGGGGCAAAAGTGCTGATATCCATTGTTGAAATTATAGTAATTTATTATCTATGGTATATATATTGGATTCCGAAAAATATTGGATTCAATTGCATCCATTAATTAAAATCTTGATTCGCCTCTGCAGGTAATAGAGTGAGTTGTTTCACTGATTGGAGACATTTGGGACATACCACAGTTGATTTTGGAAGGGGTCGTCTTGTGACTGTTTTTCCACTTTGTTAATTGGGAGTATTGATCCTTGTTTTTTCTTGCCTTATTCTTCTGCTAGTAAAGGAAAGAAAGATGGATTCAAAGTTTTGTTGTATTTGCAATAAGAAGCAATGGTTGATTTCATGAAAGAGATGGAGAAATTGGAGCATGGGGCTTTCTTGATTTTATACGGAGGGTTTTGTTTTTCTTTGTGGTGTGTGTGTGTGGGGGGGGGATTTGGTTG